>JPFL01000012.1:466491-506843 GCA_000733385.1 Paramecium biaurelia
AACTTCTAACTTATGAGAGGAAGAATCAGATTGATTAAATTCATGACTTCTTTTGAAGAACATAATTACAAATAACAAGACTTATAAGATTAGAATGACTAAATTGGAAACTTTATTGATATTTACATAATTTTCATAAATATAAAAATTAGGAAGGAAATCCTTTAATTAATTGATTTTTATTATTTAATTATTAATATACAGATTTAATCATTAAATTAGTATATTAAAATATATTAGTAATTTTGTTATAAATTATTTTATATGTATAGAATCAAGATAAATATTTTTAATTCAATCAGAATGATTATAGTAGATTTAAATTTTGGTAAAATTGCAATTTAAAAATAACCAAACAAAATATTTATAAATAAAAATAGAGAAAGAATAAATAATAATAACTTAAATATTATTTGTAAACTTATTAAACTTAAATTCCTAAAATACATCTTGTTTAGATTAATTATAAGATTAAAGTAGACACAGATATTTATTTTATAAAGGACAACAGAATAGTAGAATGAAAATTAAATAATAATTATTTAACATATTTTAAATTCAAGCAAATATATCTAAAATAAATGGTAAATAAATTGTTCGATAATATATTTAATGTTATTATACTGATGATCACTTTTTCTTTCCTTTCTTACCACCTGCGGCACCTCCTGCTGCAGCTCCTCCTGCTGGGGCTGATGCAGCTGCTGCTGCTGCTTTAGCTGCTTGTTATTTTTTAATGGCTTCCAAGTTGGCTTTGATCTAATAATTATTAATAGATTCTTACAGTTGCTTCATCCATTCTAAATGTTTAATGGCATGTGCCACAATAGTGTCTATCAAAATGCTTAGCCATATACACACCTTATGGACATTATGGGCATTGTTTATGAGATCTTTAAACAGCACCCTTATTGTCTACGGTATATAGCTTAAGAGTAGCCAATTTGACTTTTCGGTGTCGGTGCTTCTTCTTTTTGGGTTTAGCAAAATTCTTCTTCTTCTTCTTTTTCTTTTTACCTCCTTCTGCATCAACAGTTACATAGTAAATACCGTCAATACCTATAATTAATGAGTGGTTGTAATTACCTAAAATTGCAGATGCTGCTACAGCTTCTCCAGAGTTGACCAATGAAACTTCACAACCCAATTCAGATTGAATAAGTTACATCAAATGACCAGCTGAGGTTGAATCAGCCAAATCATATAGTTTAACTTCACCATTAAGGTGACCAACTTTTATGATCATTTTAAAAATTAAAGATTTTAATTTAAAATAAATGGCAAGAAATTTATATTCATTAAATAAAATTCTTAATTTCTATACAGATATACAAAACATTGAATATTATATACTTACTATAATCTAATAAGATGTCCTGAATCATTTGAAAACTGGCCATTGGAGATATTTTAATAATCTTAGAGTATCATTCAGATATTTCTTCAAAGTTATTAATTTATAATTGATTCAAAATAACTAGAAAATATTCTCACTCAATTTCCCATATTTCATGTGTTTCGATTTGGCAATCAATAATTCGCCAGCTCTTTAAATTAGATTTTATAAAATTGACTTCTTTTTACTCTTAAAAAATTTTGAGTTATCTCCTTGGCGATTTGGATAAATAATGTTTACTAGATAATTAATTCATTATAGGGCTAAAATGAAATTTACTTTTTTTGTTAAGGACTCTAAATCACTTTATAAATAACTTCTAACCAATTCATTTTTTTATACAATCTTATTTTGATAATTTCTATAATTGAGAAATTATCAAAATCTGTCTATGATAATCAAAAAAGCTGTTTTGTTATTTGATTATCTACTCTCATAAAATTTAATAGTTAATATTTAGTAGATTCAATATCTATCACATATAAGTTGTCAACTTAATACTAATACACAAAATGTTAATTGTTCAAAGGATTATCTGATAAAAATGGTTTTGAATCTGATAATTCCTATAGTTATTTATATTTAAAGAGTACTAATTGAGAATAATCACCTTTCTCCTTTTTAATTATTTCTTTAACTTTTTAATAATCTCTTTTCAATAATTAATAACCCATAATATTATTTTTACATGATTTTTATAGCATTATATATATGAATAATCTGAATGGTTATATCCAATCCACAAACTATTTATTTCTACTCAAAAATAATATAAATTGAAGACTGGGTTGTGTCTACGTAAGAGTTCAATTTAAATTAATCTTTTAGTGAAAGTCTCTCTATAGATAAATCAAAGTCACTAAGTTATAAAGCATAAAAGCTATTCATATATATATTTTTTCAAGATCCACTTGTTTAATATGATTGTTAAGTAAAAATATAAATATTGAAAATAATATCTATTAATGCAACAATCGAATTAGTTACTAGTTACAGTAGCAAATATTTTAGATGAAATAATTAAGGAAACAGATACTTTAGAAATTGAGTAAGAATCACAATCTTATTTTCATGCTAACAAAGCACCTTCAATATCAATTCACAATTACTTATAAAGAATTTCAAAATATACTCATTGTAGTGAATAATGTTTTGTTATTGCATTAATTTACTTAGATAGGTTATAAGAAAAACATCCTTATTTAGTGCTTAATTCTAAATGTATACATAGGTAATTTAATTTAAATTATGAAGATTCCTCTTGTTAGCAATTGTAATGGCCGTAAAATATCAGGATGATGATTATTATAAAAATGAATATTATGCAAAAGTAGGTGGAATAAGTGTTAAAGAGATATTTATTCTTGAATAAGAATTCTTGGAGTTAATGGACCATTAATTGTTTATAGATGAACAATATTATTTTCTTTACGAAAAGAAATTGCTTGAATATGGAGAGATTGAAATGCCCTGATAATTGTGTTTATTTGTTTATTATTTTGTGTTTTTATTATTCTTATAGATATATATAATATACTATAGATAGGTATTTTACTTTTATCGTTATGCTTACATCTCTAGAGAACATTCAATTATTTATATAAAATTCGGAATAAAGAACTAATGATAAAATCTTATATATTATAATTTATCTTAGGAATTCAGAATCAAAAAAAATACTATCAAGATAACAAAGATTCTCTAGAATTTTTCCAAATTTGATCTCTATCTGAATGCTTAGTTAATAAAAGTAATAAATGAATCTAATAATGACGTATATATATATACTTTTCTTGATTATTTTAACAACATATTTATTTCATTATTTTGGGTCTCTAATTTACATTTAGTATTTGACCAAGGATTAGCATTATAATATAATAATAATTAAACTATTTGGCTATTTTCAGATTAAATAGCATAATAGAGTGGAGATAACCCTTTGAGATCTTAAGAATCAGGATAAGCCCCACATTATAACAATCTTTCGGTTACTTCATAATAGTTTTTGGTTGAACTAATATGTAAAGGTGTTTCTCCTTATTCATTGATATCAAATGCATAATATCTACATTTCTAGAGCATGAAATTAACTAGACCATAGTTATTATTTTCAACAGCTTCAAAAAATTAAAAAGATCCTTGTCTTTCATAAGGTTTCTTTTAAATTACACCATGTTAAAACAACTCTTTTATTGTAAGTTTCATTTATTTCATTTTTTTAACACAATCTACAATTAAATTAAACATTCTTTTGAATATAGTTTTTACTTGTCCACTATAAATGGAGTTCTACCTTTTTTTATTTTTTTGGGATGATTTTAATGATTAAATATAACTCTATTAGGTTTCTATTTTTAATTTATTATTTTATTATTATTATTATTATTATTCATGTTCATTATTTTATTATTATTCAACCATTTTTTATAATTCAATATCTTAAATTTATTCTTCTTTCTGTTATTTATCTTACTAAACTTAATGAATGAATCTCTTTAAAAATGTTGTTGACATTCTCATTTTTTCTTTATTTTAATATATTCGAGTAGTTTCCTCTTATAATTTAGTCTATTCAATTTATTCTTATTTTGCTTTTTCTTCGAGAAATGATTTCTTTTTATCAAAATATTACTAAATAACAGTTTATAGCTTTTTATCAGGTTCTGTTGATTGTTAAAAAGATTCTTCAAGAAATTATAAGTTTCTTGTAAAAGCCTCCCTTTCCTTGTTTCTCTATCTTATAGGAGTTCTCCTTTCACTAATTGCAAGCATTCTTCCCATATGATCTTTGATATTCAAAGGATGACAATTTTCTAAGCGTTCATATTATTATATCTCATTCTCAATAGTCTTTAGTGCTTTAGAAGTGTTAACATTTTTTTTTCTGAAAAGTTTATTATCTCTATTTATCAATTCTAATGCTTTTTGAAAGGAACTGCTAGTTTGTCCATTCATAATTGCTATCTATTTAACTAATTTGTTAAATAATGTATACATTAAAATTAAGATAATCTATTTAGGGTATATTAAAATCTTTCTTCTAAATTGAGTTTCTCTTATCAGGAATATCAAGTTCACTATCCATTCTGCTTTCAATTTTTCTTATTACAATTTTCGGAGTATTAGAATTTATTGATGAATTTCTTGGTTATGAAGATTATTTCATTCTTCTACTTGTTTATGCTCTCTTATGACTCTGTTTAATTGTTTCATTCTATATTCATAAAACAATCATATACATTAAATTAGGCAATAGGTTCACTCTTTTACATTACATTCTTCCCTTCTTTTAAAGAAGTTTTTCTTTTTATTGTGAATGATTTTTCAGTCTTCCCATCCATATAACTATATTCAAAAGTATCAATGGATAAAGGCTTGAAAACATAGTTGAATTTACTCATTTCTATATGATTAAAATTTAAATATTTTATAATTAATATATAATCAAAACTCATAAAAAACTCTACAATAATTAATCCAAGTTTACTATCTTGTATTATAGGGTGTCATCATCAATAACATATCAAGCTATTGTTATTATATAATTGTATATTTACTCTTCTAGCTATCTTTAACAATTTTGTTAAAACTGGATCATCAGTTTCATAGGTGCAACCAGGAAATGACCAAGGATTACATTTATGTGATAACAATAATTATACTAATTCTTTTTGATTATTTATAAGGGCATAATAGAGTGGAGTTCTGTTACTGACATCTCTTGCATCAGGGTATGTTCCAAGTTGAAATAATACTTTTGCTATTTAAAAATGTCCTTTTCTAGAACAAATATGTAATGCTGTCTAAAAATTCTCATTTACATCAAATGCATAAAATCTACATTTATCAAGCATCAATTTTACTAAATCCAAGTCATTTTTGGTTACTCCTTTAAAAAATACATAAGAACCCTCTCTTTGATATGGATTTTTTAGCATAGTTCTACTTTACATTAATAATTCAGGATCTAATTTCATAAATCTCAATTTTTTAACACAATCTAAAATTAAAATCCTCATTTTTTCTAATTTCATCCTTACTGATGTGCTGAACACTGCTCCAACCTTCCGTTTCTTTTATGGGTCTTTTTTAGTTTTTATGGCTTTTGCCCAATATTTATAGGATTCCTTTAATAATTCTGGATCTTGTTTCTCTTTATTCTTCAATTATTACGATACACCAATAAAGTCCTTGAAAAATCTAGAGGAAATCTTTAAATCTCTCTCAGCTGAACTATTGTATAAAATGGATCTTTTTGATACATTAATATCATCCATTCTTTAAGAAAGTCGTTATAGATGGACACTCTTTTTGGATAAATAATTTTAAACTTTATCTTATATTTATTATTCTGCAGTATTTTATTATGCTTTTGATTATAATTCTAATTGTTAATGTTATTATTCTAATTATTATGCTTTTGGACTCAATTAAGGACTTTCAACTTTTCTAAAGAGTGGTCCCTAATCCAACATTGATAAAACCTATTTTTTCATTTATTTTTAATGAATAGATTTGTGCTATTGAGAGAGTATTTCAGCAAAAGTTTTAATTTTATTTTATTTTCTCATTAATTTGCTATCCTATATAATCAGTTATCTAACTCTTTAATTAGTATGACTATTCAAAGGCTTTTCTTTAATCTAATTTCTTCAAATTTATACATTAAACTCAATATATTTTTGTATATTAATATCTGAATTTCCTAATTTTTGATTCAATGTCATTTATCTTTTTGATTTCTTTTTATTGGTAGAGTGACAATCTATATGAAATGATTGACTGGCCACCTTTTATCTAAAGTTAGGATAGTAATCAACTTTTTTTTTTATTGAGAATGATTTCTCTTCACTTCCTGATTAGTATTTATATTAACAAGTTTCAATGATTAATGGTCTGAAAATCATAATATTATTTATTATTATTCATTAAATTATATTAAACTAAGCCTATTTGTAATACAATTTATTTAAATTTTGAATTATATAACATACATTGTTTATAATTGTAAAGAATAAAAACATCATTTAAAATGTATATATGATTGAAATTAAAATACATTTATCATCTAAATAATTTTAGATTATATTGTTAATTTAATAAATATAACTTTTATTTTTCTATCACTAACCATTAAATTAAATCATTTTGCAGTTTCTCTATTTATATAATTTATATAAAATTTATTACATTTGAAGTACTAAATAGATGATAATGAATTATAAAAATAACTTATTATTAACATATTGTTAAAAATAATGATTTATAATAATCAGCAAGTCGAACATTTGTATTTTCCTTAATCATAATCATTTTTATCTAAGATGATATCATATTAGTAAGACTTTTAACATTTATTACATTTTATTAACTTTAAATATGCAACACCATTTTAACAAATATTCAGAATTTAGTTAGCAATAGTTAATTATTTTAATGTTTTTTAACATTTTCTATTACAATAACAACAAGTTTTATTTAATTTAGAACAGGATTATTTACAATCTTAACAAATTCCAATTTCACTCTAATATCTTAATTACATATTTGGAAATGCTTAATAGTTTTCCAAACAACACTTGCACTTAAGTTAATAAGACATTTTTTCCCTACTCTCTAATTCACAAATCTTGCAAATCATTATCTAACCTTTCCCCTTTTGAGCCTTTTAAGCATCCAAATCATATTAAGTGAATTAACTACATCTATCGCAAATTCCATAGAGATACTCTTTATTAACTGCATTTAATTTAATTTCAGTTTAAAATCTTTATAATTATAATTATTAACAATATTAACTGCATTCCTTATGTTGAGTTTATAAAAATATTTCAATTCCTTTTTCATTATGATTAGTTTCATCTTAATCTAAGATAGGAATTTCTCCTTTTTTTGTTTATATTGATGGATCTGATAGAATATTATCACATCCTTATAAATCTGTGATAACAAAAGTATTTCCACTTTCTATATAAGAAAAATGACTAAAAACAGAAAAATAATAATATTTTGGATCACTGTGATGATAATTAGTAGTATACTTTCTAAATTAATGCTAAACATTAATAAATGTTTCACCATATATTTTAGTCATTCCAAAAAGAGGAGTTTTAAGTGTGTAACTAATTGGTTATACGTAAAATAATGGAGGAATTTCTTAAATTTTTGATATTCTTTAATTGAAACAATTAGCCATTTAACAAGCATAAAATGATGAATAAAATCTAGTTTCTGCTAATTATTCAGCTTTTTCAATTAATTTTTGATCTATTTTATTTTCGTTATGCAAATCTATGATGAATTTAGGAATTTTTAAAACAATAAACATATTATTAATGATATCAAATGCTTTAAAGATATAAGTTTAGCAACATTAATCATCTGATTAGAGAGATTGATTAATTTATTATTAAATCTCTAAGGTTGTATTTCCTTTTCTTAAATAAACGTCAACATCATTCCAAAGATTTTTCCAATAATTTTATGATCGGTTATATGATTAATTATGCTATTCAAAAACATTAATTGTATATTTTTAAAAATCAGCTTCAATTAGAATTTTTTAAGAGATCTTTTCATTAATTAATTTAGATTCTTTCAAAGACTATTTTAATGTAAATAAAACTTAATCACTAATATCCTATGGTTCCATTTTTGATGTTATTGTTAAAAGAGGAAATACATCTTACATTTTTTAAAACATTTTGTTTGTTGATTCATTTATTTTAATACAACATAGAAAGTTACATTCTTTAATTTTTTGATATTTTTTTAATACTTTTTCTAAATAATTCTGTTCAATCTAATCAATTTTATCATCAGAAGTAAGATCATGATATTATCTTCCATGACAAGGAGCATCAGCAATTAAAAATGTACATAGTAAACTTTCTTCGTGTTAAGAGAAATTTAATTCTAAAGCTTATTCAAATCCAGCAACAACATCTTCAGCTAAATCTCCACCACCTATTGCTTCTAATTTTTAAATTTATTTTAAGAATTCATCTACTTAATGTGTAAGATTGATATATGTTATTTTATCATCCATATCACATTCATCTCTATATCCAACAAATCCAAACTTTATTTAATATCCTTTATTTGTTTACGAAAATTACTAAATTATTTCAACAATGGCATTTTCCATTTATGCTTTCCAAGGTTGCATGGATCCAGTTAGATCCATAATGAAAACTACATCAATAATATTAGATTATAATATTGTTTGTTTAAATTTAAGAAATTATGCTTTCTCACATTATAATTGAATGAATTATTTTTCTGTCATTTATTATTGATCAATTTTAGTACAAGGTTTGATACAATTTTCTATTATATTTTTTTGAGTTATACTCTCCCATTCAACATGATTTTTTTAGCATTTTAAATTTGGACAAAATCTTTAAGAAATGATATACATATATTTTAATCTGTTAAAAAGGCATAATGTTCATTACATTTACAGTTTTATTTATCACATAATTTTTCAGGGGATAAAAATTTGATAATTGAAAATTCTTTTCCAATCTCTTTAACATCTGCCCATTCTTAATGATTAAAAACACAACCCTTATTCTTCTTTTTACATTTATTGATAATATTGTCTAAACAAATATTCTTTGCCCAAGGTTTATGAATCAATTTACAATTATTTTATTGAAATTCATCATATGGGAGATTATGTTATGGACAATCATAAATACCACATAAATTATGAGGAAATATACCATTAATAGAAAATTATGAAAAAACCTTAAATTTAGACTCATCCAAATGTTATAATTTGCATTCCTTGATATCACATCTTTTATTTGAAAAATTATCATCTCCATTTTATTCCCATTCTTCTTCCATTATTAAAAATCTAATACAAAGTCCTAAGTAAATTCTAGAATGATTAAGTTAACAATCCAATTTTTTGCAATATATTGTATCAATACAAATTTTAGAGAACATATAATTTTAAATAGTTTATGAAAATTAATAATTAACTAATTAAATTGTTATATTTTAATTTTATCTCAAATTTGCAATGAATAAAGAAATTGGAGAATTATATAGTTTCTATTAGAACATATTACAGTAATAATAAATTAACTCCAAATATTATTGTTAAATTTGATGATTATTTTTTTGTGTATAAAAAAAATAATATCAAAATTAAAGAATGTAAATGGATAAAACTAATACGTTTATTAATCTCTAAATATCTGATTTATTGAATGTGGGAGGATCAGGCGGATTTCCAGGATTTGTTAATTAGCACTTTTCATTCTTCAAATTGCATGCTTAGTTCAGAGAACATTCAGTAGAATTAGAAATATATTTACATTATGGAACACACTATATAAATATGAAATAATACATATTAGATAAAAACACAATGTGATTTTGGACATTAATTTTCTATTAAATAGCTTGAACAATATTTGGATTCACATTTGTTTTAATTAAAATCATAATCACAATATTAATTGTTTTATAAACAAATACAAGGATTTTAAATTTCTTCACATGATAAGCATATATTATCTTTTATTTCAACACAAACTTCGTTATTAACAGAAACACCAGAACACTCTTATTTATTTGACAAGAATCTACAAGATGAATTTGTACAAAAGGATTGTTTTTCTATTTCAATCCATTAACATTCTCTATTATTATTCTTCATTGATTTGCATTGTTTTTTATCTGTAATCAAAGAGCATTCAACTTATTCTTCACATATACCCAATTATGAATTCCAATTACAAAGATTTGAAGGACAATTAGTTTATTTCATATCATTACATCTTATAAATCTACAAAATTATTCAAATATACAATAACTTGGATTTTTTAAACATATTTATTCATCAAGTCCTTCACAATTTATAAGTTAATATAATTATAAATCTGAACTATAAATACATGGTTAATTATTTAATTTTGGATATATTGAAGCAGGATTTGAAATATCTTTACATTATTTAGCAGATTTACATTATTAGGAAGTATTTAAATAACAATAGAATTAATTGATAATTTATCCATCACAATTAGTTTAGGATTGATCTTCACATTATTTCCATTTACAAAAATTCTTTTCCTTTATATATATACAGTGATCAAGAAGATCACATTTATTAACTTCACTAATTTAATTACAATCCTTTTCAATAAAACCTTCATTACATTAACATTAATTATTTATCAATAAGCAATTACTTTCATAACAACCTTAATTACTTAATCCTTTAGTATCACATAATTCTTCATTTGACTGTAAACAACCAGATGTTAAATCATTAAATTTACAATTATCTAATGCATTTTTACAAACATTATAATTTGCAATTGGATATTCATTACAATAATAAAGTTTTTTGTTTACATATTGACAAGATTCTTAGAATACACATCCATCTATCCCAATACAACCTTTGATATTTAATCCAAGTGTATCACATTTTGTAATAGGAAATTATATATTTTTACATATTTTATTATTGATATCATAATAACACTCATCTTCATCAACTAATTAACAAACTTTTGAATTAACATTAATAGGTATCAATTAACATGATGTATAAGGCATATAATCATCACAATAATAATTATCATTTTATTCATTAACCTTCCAAATACAAGGATAACTTTTAATATTCAAACATGCAAATTTATTTAATCCTGCCTAAGTACAAGTGATAGTATTTATATCAACTAATTAACAACCATTATTAGAATATCCACAAGGTAAATCAATATCAAGTTTTGAACATGAAATTTAATTCCAATAAGGTCTTTCACAAAACTAAGATCTATCTATGACATCTGAATACTAACATATCTTCTAAATATTATTCCAAATACACGGTTAAGATGTTATTGTCATACATGCTTCTTTATTGATTCCTAAAATTAAAGGATTACAAGTTAATTCATTAAGATTGTCAATAATTACACATTTTTTAAATATATGATCATACTTTACTATATCTCCATTATTAATTAAACCACATGCATTTAAATTAACAAAAACAAGTTAATTAGGAGTATAAATTTCTTATTAACTTACTAATTAACATTTATATTCTTTCCAAATACAAAATTCTCCATGTTTAGATATTTTCAAACATGCTGTATAACTAATATTTTAAGAACAAGAAATTTTATTTATATCATCTATTTGTTTACATTCACCATATATAATATCTTCTACATCTGAATATGAATATTTCTTTATTTAATATACTTATTCAACCCATTAACAATCACTTATAGTTTATTGCATACAAGCATTTTTATTAATTGAATCTAAACAATTATTAACATTTTATTATTCTACAAAAATAGTACATTATTCATCTTTATAAATACATAATTAACCTTGTACTTCAATATTCATACAGGATCTTTAGTTTCCAGATTTTTAATTCACTTATACACAATTTAAATAAGTTGATTCATCTGAATACTTACAGAAATCATCCTCTTAATCCCATTAACAAGAAACTGATACCATTCTTGTACATTATTTAGCTGTTTATGAAAAACCACATGTAGTTGGTATCTAAGTTTGACACTTATGTTCACTAGGTACATAAACACAAAGTACATCTTTGATTGAAGCACAAATCAAAAAACTTGCATTTATTATCTAGTTACACTATTCTATTCTAGTTTAATAACCTCTACATCCATCTACTGTCCATTCACAATTATAAATCTTTTAATTTAGACATATATCAATTTAATCTGCTTCTCTACAACATTTATCATTATCATTAAGGACACAATTCAAAATTCCATTATTAGGACCATAACAATAATCAAGAAATTAACACTTCAAACTCTTTGTTGTTTGAGTTAAGCAAGCAATCTTATTTAATCCTCTTTCACAACTAAACTCTTCTTATGGATATACATTCCTACAATTATAATTCTTTTGATCAAAAGTGCAAGCAATGTCCTTTGGTTATTCACAGAATAAATAATGGTTAATATTCATTATACTCATACAACCAATATCTGCATATGATTTTACATCCTCTAATTTACATTAATCTCCATCAAATTAACAATATTAATCTTATGTCTGAATGTTAACACATCCAAATCGATTACTAGCTTATTCACATTTAATTTTACTGTAATTTTCATAATAAATCTTTTTACAATTATTTGATTCAATTATACATCCTTCACCTGTAACCTATTTACATTAAAATTAACCATTGGCTTGAATATCCTTACAAAACTAAAATCCACTTTTATTTAATCTATAGCAATTCTCATCATATGTACAATTAATTTTATCAATTTCACAAGCTACTTTATTTAATCCTTTCTCTTCTGGATCTTTTTCAACACAACCTATAGTTGTACTTGAACTTATTTCAATAATTTCACATCTAAATAATGATTTATTGTATTGACATGCTTTTTCTTTTATATTTTAAGAACAAAATGTTCCAGAATTGATATCCTTTATTTAATCACAATCGACATTTTTAAAATCATCTAAATTAGAACTGACACAGTGATCATTTATATATTAACAATATTAAAAAGGAGTCTTTATACTTAGACATGCTATTTTATTCAAAATTGCACTACACTTTAAATAAACCAATTAAGAACTATTAACTACTTAACAGCCTTCCTACCACATAAGAGCTTTTAATTAATTAAATATTTAACAGCTTAACTTATTTAGTGAGTAAATGTTTGAAATTTTATAATTTAATTCATAACTAGATTTAATTTAGTCTGTGTATTAAATACATTATCTATTTTATTTATCAAAAAAGCATGGAATATCTGTGCTTTTTGAACAAATAGATGGATTAGTTTATAATCCATCTTTATAACATTTATTTATATCAACTTTGGAAGTATCAATATTTTTGCAACCATTTTTTTAATCAAAATAACAATATTAACCTTTAGTAATTATTGATAAACATTTATCTTCATTGATATCATCTGTACATTATAAATTACCAAAAGATGCAACGCACTTTGAATTCTTAAATTCACAATTATCTCCTTATGTAAAAAATATGCATCCCTTATAATTTAGACCCTTGCATTTTTAGGGTGTTGTAATGACTTCACAATTCTAAGTTTTATCATTAAACATACAAGGAGTTTCATTATCTTTTAAACAAGTTCTAAAATTTACAGTAGATTTTTCTTATGATAAAATAATACAATTATCTTTTTCATCTATTGGAACACATTAACCCTTAAGAAATTTACATGAAATATTTAATCTAGTACATGAAAATTAATTTAAAGTTGGATTACAAGTTTTTAAAGATTAAATTACCTTCTATTCAATATATCTACATGAATAATCTCTGTATTCACAAAATTGATTTGTTTTTAATAAGCATGTGTACTTGTTCATTCCTGTATAATTACATTAATTGAATATCATATTTTTATCAGTAATATCTAAACATTTTTATTATGCAACACTATAAATTAAAGATACCCCTATATCCTTACTTCCATCTGTTGATTTGACAACTAAATTAGCAGATTTACAAACACTTGATGTGTAAGGAAAGACAGTTCTAATATCATTCATAGATTCTATAGTATAAGTTTAACAAAATATATCAAATTTACAGGCTGCATTCTAATATATACATGCTTCTTAATTCAAATAAGCTTAACAACCTAAATTAGATTCAATAGTTTTTTCACATACACTATTGATAAATTTACACTTTCCTTTGGCTAATTTTGCACATGCAAATTCATTAATATTAGAAATTGATGATACTTCACAAGAGATGACATCAAGAGGGATAATTAGTCTACATTTATAATATGAATCATGGATGCAACCCTACTAAACTTTAATTTAAGTACAAGTATATGAATTAGTACGATTTATAAATGTTTATTATTCACTTTAAAGATAATCAAGACATGAAGAAGGTGTTGATTTGAATTACAGTTCATAGCATTTTTCATTTACATCTGACCATCCACATGCTATATTAATTGAATTTAGACATAAATATTGATTTAAATTATCGCATGTATTAGTAGGTATTTCATTATTCTTAATACATATATTAGTACTCCATTTACAATTTTCATACATAGACCTTACACAAAGAGATTCAGTTTTTAATAAATCACATTTACCCTTATAAGGATCATATTCTACACATAAAGAAGTTGTTTGATCAATCCAACAAATATTGACCTATGAACTATAACATGCATCAAAATTTAAAATAGAACATTTAATTGTATCATTTTTTTATATTGTTATTGTTTAACAATTGAAGTTATCCCATTTGCATTTGACTCCTCTAGTATTTCTAAGACAAGCATATTAATTTAGATTATCACAAGAGCTTTCAATAGTATTGTCAATTTTATGACATTTCTATTCACTAACAACATATTTAGTTCCATATTCTTAACATTTCTGGCATGCTTTTAATGAAACTGGGTATAATAATAGATCAGCGCATGCATAATGAGTAGCATCTAAACAATCAGTTTCAACATATGCACAAGCCTAATCAACACTTGCACATATATCTTTTTTAAAACTTGTATTTAATAGATTCACTTAATAACACAGAAAGTATTTATTTGATTTATCTGAGTTTATCTAAGGTACTTACTTAATTTCTTAACAGTATCCTAAATATGTATAATCACATCCACATTTTATACATATTGATTTACTAAAACTCTTATCACAAGGATATTTTCCATTTGACTTTTGTGTTGGCATTTAATTTATACAATATTTTCCATCATATCTACAATCATCATTAGCTTGAGCACATAATATAGGTTAAACATCTGAGTTCAATATATCTGAACAATTGAATGGTGATTAATATGTTGTAAGAGGTACACAAGTTAAATTTAGTTTTTAAATTATTTTACATTGATCACCTGGTTTGATACTTAATTCTCCATTTTTGCAAATTGCTCTTTGACTTGAACTAACATAACAGGTATTTGAAATTTAACTACAATCCACAATGTTATGTTCATTACCTTCTAACTACATACAACCTCCTTATTGAATATCAAAATAGCAATATTTACTCAATTCTAAGCACAATGCCTTCGAAAGAGTGTTGCTACAAACATTCACTTTATTTTCCTTTAATAGGCACCAATGAGATAAAATATAGTTTTATTATGGTATACAATTACCCTCATATGGAGAATCATATGGATAATCAAATTCCATTTAACAATTATTCTTTTATAAGCAATAATTTTTTGCAATGCTGCACATATATTCAGATAATTAAGTGCAAGCCAAAGTCTTGCATGTATCTTCATCAATATTATTTGCATCAATAATATAGGAAGATGTGTCAGTTATATCAGTTGAAACTTCATTATATGGATTTATATATTCGAGAACTTATTCAATATTACTATATTACTTCTCAAGAATTGTGCATTCATGTATTTCACAAAATTTTAAATTATCAATAATCTAATAATAAGTATGTTCTATTTCATATCTAATAATATGCTATACAGTAGTCTCATCAATCCAATTCCAAAAGCTATCAGATTTTGATTTCCTTTCTTTTCTAAATTTTTAAGTTGTATCTTAAACAACTTCTTCGGTACATGTACTAATTTTTTCATAGTCAGGACATTCTTTTAGAGTTTGTTATTCTCCATTTGCTGAATCTTTTGAATCATATAGAATCTTGAAAAATTTACATTCATAATTGGACCAAAAACAATACCTTTAGAATTTGCATTTTTATTGGTTTAATTTATCTTCTAAGCATAATAATTCTTATAAACTCTCCTGTTATGTTTAAACAACAGATGAACAAACCCTTTTATTAGGATGTTGTAAAATTATAGAATAGTTTAATAAATCTGAACATGTCATTTCATCTAAGAAAGTAAAAGCGTTACATGTTAGAGTATTTAAATCAAAAATACAAGAGTTTTATATATTCATACACACTTCTATATTTATCTACCATTATGTCTAACATATTGATTAATCCTAAATAAATGGTTTACATATCTTATTAGGTACAACTTCTTGTTCATCATAAAAACAATGATGTGTTCTAGTATGATATAAACAAGCATATTTGTTTAATTGATATGTGTCACAATCTACAGTTTTAGATATCAGTTTATTACACTTTTATGAAACTGTATCATAATAGTATGCATCTCCTGTTATTAATAAACATGCTTTTTAATTAAATTTATGATTTCCAGTGTTCTTTAAAATCTCAAAATCAATTGAATTTATAGGTGTAAAAATTTCACATTGATTTGATAAATCATTCCAAATACATGGATCCTTTGTTATCTTTTTACATAACTCTATATTTATATTATCTGAACAAGATAATTATGAAATATCTATATGATTCACATAGCATTAAAATGTATTAGGATCCCATCTACATAACCCTTTAGTATTTTTGAAACAAGATCTGTTATTAGCAAAGGAACCATCACAAGCTTCAGAAACTTTAGTTGAATCAATACATGAATAATTATGAAATTCACACTATTATCCAAATTTGATAATTTATAAACATACTTTCCAACTAACTTTACCTAATGATTAAAAATGATTGCAATCTACATTAAAATCTATAACATCAATACATTGATCTGACTAATAAGAAAATAGACAACTACTCTTTTTAATATCAGAACATGCTTTAATATTTAATTCAGATTCACATGTTACAATTTCATCATATTCATCTAAAGGTATTGTAATACATTTTAATTATTTTGAATCCCATCTACAATTATTATTACCTGTGAATCTTTGACAAATATTTCTATTTCCTTTTGCCTCTTCACAAGTAGTATATGAAAATTAATTATCTAAAATAATCTCTTTACATCTTTTGTTATCATAATCATATTCAACATATTTAAGTGTATTCTATTCACTTATAAGACCATCAATGGCAAAACAAGCATTCTCATTTAAAACAGAGGGTTCCTAAGTGAAAATACGATAATCTTTATAATATCTATAATCGATATTTAAACATACTATTCCATTATAATAGCAACGTTATTCTAATGACCAATCAATCATATAACAAGAATTCTTATTCATAGAAGAGCATGGTAATAGATTTTCATTAAAATATTATTTGATCTAATCTAGTTTTGATAAATCAACAATTTCATCTTTCAATTCTTAACATCTTAAATTCATAAAGTAACAATAATCACCAGGTTCACTACTTGAAAATTTAATACAAGAATGAGCATTTATTCCATAATTCTCACTTTCAGTACAACATTTAGTGTTACAAAATTCCTTTTTAATTTAACATTAAAATGTTTATTTATTATAATAACAATATCCTCTGTTTTTATCTACTTAAACTCCTTTTAAATAATCATAATCAGGAAAATCAGTTATAATAGATGCACAGACATTAGAATTAACAGATACATCATTTCCACTATAATCAAGACAATTTGAATTTTATTTAATTTCTACATTTTCACAACTACTTTTTGCTTTGCTCCATTAACATAATAATGAAATAGATGAAAAAGACATACAAACTATTTTAGTAGGAGAACTAACATCACATGTTAATGGAGATTCTTGTACTTAACCATCTGAAGGTGTTTCAATTGATGAAATAGGGTCTATGCTTGTTTAACCCCCCTCTGATTGTTAACATTAATCATTTATAAATTAACAAGAACCTTCAGCTTAAGAACATCCATATGAATTTAAACCCAATTAATTACAATCCATATTCTTAGAAATTGAGTTTACACATCCCTTAATGAGTTTTTCGTATCTACAAACTTCCCCTTTATATTACGCATAAGAACATGCTTTAGGATTAGCATATTTTAGAGATAAACATGGAATTGTTTAGATATCCTTCCGTTTTTCTATTTAAACACATTAATTTTTGTTCCATCTACAAGCAACATCTCTTGTTGTAATAGAAGAGCAAACAATTTTATTTAAACCAATGGAAATTTGATTACAAATTAAATTTCTCAAAAGTTCCAAATCTTTTTAATATTATTGTACTTCCTATTTATTTGCATATTGAGCTAGTTCAACATTTAATACAACACATTATTGTTTTAACTTATCAAAATAACAACCTATTTTCTCATTCTTTTCTAGGATTTAAGCACATGCAATTGGATTAGCACTCCCTAAACTATTGCATGTTGTTTCATATTATATTACCTCAATATTCTAACAACCTTATTATGTCCATTAACAAGTTTCATCATTTTAAATGATACTAAGACAACCAAATTTATTTATAAAAGGAGTAGTACATTTATCCATTAAAGAACTTTCTATACATAAATGTGTCTATGAATTATATTTGCATTTCTTCTAATATTTAGAAATTGCCTAACAAACATTTCCATTTACTCTTATATCATTATTATTTAAAATTAGAGGACAATCATAATCTTGATTCATAACCCTTCTTTCACAATTAGTTCCATTCCAAAAACAATATTAGAAATGAGTTTTAATATTAACACAAGCTTATTTATTAAGATCCATATTGCATTAATAAATGCTAAGATCTGATTCTGATAACTCTTAACATTTTCCTTGTTCAAATGAACAATTTTAATTATTAATTGATAAACAAGCTAGTTTTGACAATCCTGGTGTATTACATTAAATCAAATTCAGATAATTTTTTTCAATAATCATACATTTGTGTATACTCTCATCATATAAACACAATTCAGTTGAAGTTTAACAAACAGCAACATTTACTTAATTCTTAGTTATACAATTTGATTCAGAATCCTTTTAATATTACCTACATGTTTTATTTATCCATTCACATTGCAAATCTTTATTTTTAATTGATAAACATGCATATTAACTTAGATTTTGATCACAAGATATGATTTCTGATAATTTAATTTCTTAACATTTGCTATCCTTGAAAATACCTAATTTTAATATCAATTAATTTAGTACAATAGTGATTTTCTTAATTTAATGCTAAACAACCTTCCTCATTTAATCCTAGTTAATTGCATGAAAATTATGATAATTAATCTAAACGTAATTCTACACATGCAAAGTCTCCATCAAATCCATTACTCATACCTATCATCATAATTAAACGTTATACATAGACCAGAAGGTAACTAAGTACATGTGTAAGGATTTACAGGTGTTAAGAAACTATTACATATTTAAGAGTTATCCTAATTAGCTTACTTTAATAATTGGCATCTTTGGTTCTCCCAATAACATGATTGATTCCAAACACTCAAACAAGCATATTTATTGAACATTTCTGAGCATCCATATTATTTCAATTATATTTCCTTAACATTTGTACATTTCTCTTTAAAAATACCTATAATATAATCTCAAATTATATCTACAATAAACTCTATTATTATATTAATCTCTCAATTAATTCAAACATGCTTCCTTGTTCAAATATTCAGAACATCCTAAATTCATCTGTTAGTTCTCTATACATTTATTAATGAAATAATCATATTGACCTATTATATTATGGCTCAATTACATCTAATATTTTTTGTGCTTTAAACGCAGCTTAAAGGAAAGTGATGATAATTGTCACATAAATTATTTGAATGAACAC
Source organism: Paramecium biaurelia (assembly GCA_000733385.1). Lineage (NCBI taxonomy): Eukaryota > Ciliophora > Oligohymenophorea > Peniculida > Parameciidae > Paramecium > Paramecium biaurelia. Next base: position 486,520 of record JPFL01000012.1, read on the forward strand.
ATAATGATAAAATAGCAATCGTTATCATTATATGAAATAGATTGTTTTTCTTTATCATCATTTTTATGTATTAATAAATAGTGATTCAGAATTTTATCTCAATTATTAATTATCTGAATTCAGATAATATCTTATTTAAAGTATAAAGATATCAATAATCTAATAACAGTGTTTTAAAAAATGAAATGTTAAAGAAATTTTTTTCTTATTATTTATTTTTTTTAGTTTTAATAAGATTGGATAAAAAAAATATTCTACATTTTTTTTAAGATATTTTGCACAGCTAAAATACAGTTATTAAGAATATTTATGATATTTTTATCTTTCTTAAGTAACAATCAATAATGTAGGATTTCAAATTATATATCACTATTTTTTATAAAGAATATTGAGAAGATACTGATTAATTAAAATATGTAGTTAACATTCAATGTACTAATAGATTTAGAATTTGCTATAGTAAATGTGGAAAAGGATATATTCCTAAAACAATTGAATTATTTACTAAAAATAAGAGATTTAAATATTATTAAGTGAATACATACCAAAATAAAGAATGACTTTAATGATATTTAAGTTAGATGTATGTTATCGAGATTGGATTAAAGATAACAGTACTGAAATATGCATATTTTGATATATAGGATTGCATCAATTTCAAATTCTATTTTAGTTAAATTATTTTGGTTGATTATTATTATATTGAATTATTCAAATAGATTTAAGATTCTTCATCTCTTTTTTCTGAATAATTTATCTCATTTTAATTAGTTTAATTTAACCTTATAGTATAATTGACAGGTTATCCATTTTACTTTTTTTTTGGCACTAAACTAACTATCATTTTTAACATATTCTTCTGATAAAATTATTTAGTTGATTGTTTTTCTATCATTTTTTTGAATTAAATCATATTAATCTTAAATTAAATATTGTTCTTACTCATATGTTTGATTATTGAATTTACAATTATTTTATAGAATGATTTAATTCATAATTAAAATAGACTTTTTTTTCTGTTTTTACAATATATATAATACTATAAATAGCTATTTATTTAAATTCAATTAATCTGTAAGAATAATATATATATTTAAAATAATAAATCATTAATTATTTTTATTTAATGCCTTACAGTATCCCTTTGATACACAATAACAACATGCCCAATCTGGTTTGACTTGCTATCTATATATAGACAATTAATGTCCTTAATGACAAAAATCCTTACAAATTTAGCATATCCAATGTATTTTACATTATTAACAACTAAAGTAATCCACAAATTAATCTTTATTAAATTTATATGTAATGCATTCTTTAGGTTATTAACTCTTCAAATTAATATCACTAATAATAACAATAATTGAGCCTTGTTTAACCTGACCTAAAGATGCCAAAAATATCTCACTATTCATAGGATAAATTTGATATTATTGAGAGATAATATCAAGATTCTTTTATAATACTAATTGGCTTATCTTATAGAGATCTTAAGGTTTGCAAAATATAATTTTTAATCTAGATGGATCAAAGTTCTAGATTGGATCATTTTTTTTGTCAAAATGCTGGAGAATGACTTCTGCAATTGAGCTAATTCTATTATTAACTTTAAATGGCCAAGGAAATTAAGTATTTTATTATGGTAAAACAATTTATATTAGAATCTGTATATTTAATATACTTCTTACATCAATTTACTCACATTTGAATTATTCCAATGTTTTATATACACATTCTGCATAATAATCTTTTAGTTACTTAAAACTATTTTCAATTTGTTTTGCTGCCTCTTTATAATTATTATTTATTTATTCTTTGCCTTAATCCTATTTTTATAATTTTATTATAATACATCTATAGCAGCTTCTAACTTTTATGTATAATCAATTTTAAGTTCCTATTAACGAGTTTTGTATTCATCTATTGCATCAATATATTTGCTCTCATATACATTGTACATTTTTTAAACTGCATTTTTAAATATCTCTTTTATAAGATTAATTTACATCTGATATCATTTTATAATCAGGTAAGAAAGCATTAGTCTTTTATTCCCCAAATACATTGATTACTTTATTATTTAATTATTATTTTTTCTGTTCATCCATAATTTCTATTGTGAATCAACAAAGTACATTTGATATGATTAATTTAATTATTCTTAAAGATATCTGTTTTATTTAAGTCTAAGTTGCATAAAGGGCATTTATGATATCTATTGATGACTTCTTCGATACAATTCTTTTTTAAATGTTTCATTAAATACATAACAAAAGCAATGGCCACATTTGGTTAAAAATGGATTATTGAATTCATTTATGCATACAGCACATTAGAGTTGTTTGATAATTAAATCAGCCTAAGATAAGAATGCAAATATAATACATTGATCATGAAATCACCTTAATGTTACATATTAATTATATTAATTAGACATAATCAAAAAACTCTTTGATTTTTCCATTTGATCATATCCTCATCATTATACTCAAAGTCATACAAAGAATAGTCTAATTTAATTCCAGATTGTGATAACTAAAATAAATAAGTAAAATTACATTTGATTCATCTAATGGAGGTCTCTTCAAAGGTGGATTAAATAAATTTAAAGTATTTCTTCCAGTTCTAACACTACCATCTGGTTTGACAAATAATATATAAGACCAACCAATAACTTCATAATCTCCCATAGTCATTGTAGTATTGGCTCCTCCTTAAGATGCATTCTTCTCAACCACTTAAAATCCAAGGTAAATAGTCTAATCAATATAAATTATAAATATACTTTTCCAGAACTCATAGCTTATTCTTGAAAATTGTAAAAGAAGCGATATTCTTCATTGAATTCAATCAAAATTGATCTGGCAGCTTTGTTACTGATACCTTTCATTTAAGGATCAGACTCAATAAGTGGAAATGGATTAGCTTCTGTATTTTACCCTGGATTAGGACTACTAGGATCATGAATAGTAGTATTAAATGCTAATGGTTAACCACTTGGATCAAAAATCAAATGTTAATCAGTCAATGCTGCACACATCACTCGACATAAAATTATTGGCTATTTTATTTTAAATGAAATGTATCTGTACTCGATAACCTTTCCTCATGTCTCCTTTTAAAACATATTATTTAATTTAGGGAGTAGGCTTTCTTTTATTTCCAAATACTTCCACTTCCTCAGTCACCTTGTAATCTTAACCATTCAAACTGAATTCTCCATTATCTTTATTATTTTGTTCTTTCCCTTCAATGGCAGCTTCATAATTTCTATCAAATAAGCTTCTTAAATGAATATAAGGTATATTGTATTCCATAGCTGTCTATTCTGGATAAATAGATCTGACTTATCCTAAATCTTCATCATTTGGATAAGTAATTCTCATATGAAACCATGCATTAGGAATAGGTTCTAACTTAGCAATATTCTCTATAGTAATAGTAGCATCTGTTGGTCCTTTATATAATGGACACTTAAATTTGCCTCTTTTCAATTATCTTTACTAATCAAACAAATCAATTTATGTCCATCCATATGATTATGTTTTACCAATATTTTCTTCCAATTTCTTACTAGCAGGTAATTAAACTTCTATTATTAACAATACTTCTGGATGAGCAGGTATTTCATATAATTGACTAGTCTCTCCAATTAAAACACGATTTGAACTTTCTCCTTCTATTTCACAATCATAAGGTTCAATTAATTTTGGTTAATTTAATTATTGCATATTATTAAATACTGCAAATACAAATTATGCAAGTTTTGTTTTCCTTGGTAATCCCAATACATAATCCCAATGAATTACTAATCCTTCAGCTGGTTCATATAAGTGACCTTCTTTTCTCACTTCTCCAAAATCATTTCTCAATCTGTTTTCTATAATAAATTTCCTTTAATCATCAACCCATTTATTATTTTCAAATTCTTTATCCTTTTCTCTTCTTTTCTTCTCAAAATTTCTTCTTACTCTTTATAATCTTTATTCTTAAATAATCTTTTCCATTTCTGCTCTCATAGTTGATAATTCTTTATATTATTCCATCTTAAATCTGTAAATTTCAGTTCCTATTGGAATTCTTGAAATCATTCTCAATGAATCTACTTCTTATGCTTATAAATTCATTAATATTTATTCTTCTCTTGTTAAATCAACACCTCTTACATTATTTTACAAGAAAAATTCTTTTTTCCTTGAGAATTATTAAAATGGATCATTAAAATCCTTTTTCTTTGGTTTAATAGTTTAAATCTCTTATTATTATGGATTGATAAACATAGGTTATTATTAAATAAATTAAACTGGTTATTATTATTAAAATTAATTAGGTTATTATTATTACTAAATTATTATTAATTTAATTACTATGGTTATTAAATTGCTCCTTTATAAAATGATTCTAAATTATTTACATCATTTACAAACTTAGGATCTTAACCTCCTGCTTATTAATAATCATTCTTCAATTATTATAATTCATCTACAACTTAATTTGATAAATGAGATTAAGGTCTTGATGTTTTTAATCTATCTACTCTATCCATTTAATCTCTTTTTAATTATTCCAATCTCTAAGCATCTTAAGCAATCTTTTCCTTCATCCTAGCTATATCTTCATAATTTTAATTATTTCTTATTTAACTTTAATCATTCAATATTTATTAGCTATTACGTATATTATTCTTTGAGGATTCTGCTCTCCTTACTTCTCCAAAATCTCCTAATTTAATTCTCTCTACATTATCCAAAATTCTATTTCTCTCTGCATCCATATATTCTAATCTAGTATGTAATTTAACTAATTATTATTTTGCTTCTGAATATTAAGCTGATGCTATTATTCTATTATCAGTAACTCTTTATGCTTATTCCATAGAAAAGAATGTCTTATGTCCTCTTGTAAATAATCTTATATCCTCTATCAATTATAATTATTTATTTTTCAAATCTTCTCTTTCCATTAATAGTTTTTCAAGCATCTATTTCTTTTATTCTTCCAATACAGACATCTTCCATGAGTCTATTTCATTAATCAATTTTCGTATCTATTCTTTTTCAATTCTACATTAAAATTCTCTCTCCTTCTTTAACTCTACTTCTTGTAACAGTATTGAATATATGTGTTCATCTTAATCACTAACTACTCTCATTTATTATCTGTCCTATTTTAACTTATCTATTTAATCAATTAATTCATCTTCTTTCTTTCTAAGAACCGCATTTTCTAATCTTTTAAAATCATCATCATTTGTTTTGAGATTAGATTTTATTTAGTCCTGATTTATTAAATCTACATACTAATGTATATCCACCGTAATTCTTAAGTGATGATGGATCCTATTATTTTACACTTGGTTTCATTTCTGGATATGCTGGTTTTGTTACATATTCATGTTTCTGTTCCAATTTATTTAAATTACCATAATCAGAATTAATACAAAACTATCATCAATTTATTCTTTAATACTCTTTTAACATGATTAGCTAATTATTCACTTGATTCAAATGTCATTTTACAATCCCTACATATATTCTCATTCATTAATAGTTATAAAAATATTATAAATTAAATTTTATTTGATAATGAATCAATAATTAGATGACTCAAAAGAAAGTGTCAAATCACAATCATTAGAAAGATATCTCTAAGTTGAATCTACTAAGAATTCCTTGTCTCCAGTTAGATAAGTATAAACAGCTAGAATCTCTTATGAGTCATCAATACTAAAGTTATAAAATGGAAAATATGCCAATTCCTAAACAGTCTATCAACAAGCTCTTAATAAAAAGAAATGTGAACTGACCAAGAAGCCATAAAAACCAGTCAATGAAATTCCTAAGAAACCAATTCCATAACCATAAAAACAAGTGAAAAGTATCAAAAGCATCTATAATATAGAATTTGATAAAGTGTAATCAAATATAAAGCAATCCTAAATCAAATCAGATGAAGTGAAAAAGAAAAAAGAAGAATAGAAATAAAAGGAAGAACAATAGAAGTAGAAGAATGAAGCAGTCTTAGAATCTGATGAAGGTAATAATTAAAAAATATACATTGACAGCATTTTTAGAAACTGTGAATAGATTGTATGATTTTGAGAAAAGAAGAACAAAATAATTACAAAAATTAGTTGATGACGAGAAAAACAAAGAGAAATAACAAACTATAGCTAGACCATTTATCAATTAAAAGAGTTGTATACTCTTAGATAGAAAACTAAAATAACTTGTTGAAGAAGATGAATCATACAAGTAGATCTGTCAATTTAAAGATATGGCTGTTTAAGCTGATTTATTACCAAATCTCTCAAAAATAAAAGATTTTCAAATTATTAAGTATTAAATAACATTTATGAAAGTTCAAAAAATCTGAATCTAACCAAATCTTAATAATAGATTGTGATAATAATGGATTAAGAATAAAAAGAAGAAGCAGAAGTGGCTGAAGATGTTTAATATAAATAGGAGTAAAGTCATAAGATAGTTTAAACTTAAGAGATAAAATATAAAGTGAGTGATACTATCAAGAAATAGGAATAGGGATAACAATCAGCAGAAACTAAAAAATTTTAAGAAAAGGAAACACCAAAAAAGCAGAAAGTGAATAATTAAAGGTAGAAGAGACAAGAAATTATGGAAATTTAAGAATAAAGAATTAAGACTGAATGTGAATACTATGTACCCATTCATATAAGATAACAATAAATTATATAGAAAAAATAAGAATGGGTGAAATAATAGTAGGAAATGAAGAAAAATTAAGAGGAAGAATAAGAAAAATAATTTTAAGAATAATGGGAAAAAGAGAAGGAGAAATTCAAGAAAAATAGTGTTGCAGAGATAAATGTGGAAGAATTTGTTAATCAATAGATAAGTTGGTTGGAGAAGAGAAATGATCATATATTGACTGAACAAATAAAGAAGGATAAAGAGACTGTCTAATAATTGACATTTAAACCATAAATTAAAAGGAGAGGAAATAATAATAATGATAAAAATGAAAAAGTAGAATTGAGATTGTTGGATTATTAATAGAAGAAACAAGAAAACTTAATGAAATTAGAAAATAAATACTTACCAACATTTAAACCTAATTTGACACAAAAATCTGTAATTTTTAATCTATATTTTTAGTTATTAAGCATGGATTGGGCTTCTAAAAGCTTTACTAATGCTTCATTTAATAATCTTTGGTCATGAATGTATATATAAATTTAATTAATTTTATTCAGTTATAATATATTTGATTATTGATTATTGACATTAAAATTAGTCTAATTACTTAGTTAATTATATGAATTACTTTTGAGATCACTAATGACAGTAAAATTATCTAATTTTATTTTCTATAAATTATTAAAAATATAAAAGGAAATTGTAAATAAATATATAAAATGGCTGATAAAGAGCAAATAACTATGCCTGATATAAATTTTAGTATAAAATAGTAAAATAATATATAAAGCTTTTCAAAATATGTAGAATATTAAATTTAGCGAATATTTGACTCCATAATAAAATAATTCCATGGAATAATTATTAAAATCTCCTGGAATTCAAGAACTCATCAAAGATTCTATACAATCAGTTTTAAATAATCCTAATCATATCACATAACATAGATATCAATTTTAAGAGAGATCTTAAAGTCCAATGCCTTCGTCATAATTACCTAAACTTGAAAGGTATAGTAACACAAATGTTTTAAAGTAGATCCATCAACTTAAAAAGAAGAAGAGTAAATAATTTACTTATAATAGATGCCAATTCTCCAAAATCCTCTAAGAAATCTTACAATCTTCACTAAAAATTTAAATAAGGTCGTTTCCTATAGATTTTTCCTAAGGTTGATGGTTAAAATACCTTAAATATATAATCAAAGCCTATCCATGTGATAAGTATTATTGAAAGTAATATTAGAGAGGATTAAATTGTAAGAAGCATTTCTAAATAATTCTATGGACACTAAAGCAGAAAGAGATATTATAGAAAAGTTGAAATAGAAGTTGGAAATGGATAAACAGAACAGATTAAGTGATATTGAAACTGTAAAGGCCTTAAAATTAATAGAACCTCGCAAAAATTCTTAATTGATTAAAACATCTAGAAATTCCAGATTTGAACATATATCTAATATGTCAGGAATGTCTTTATCACATTAGATGCCATAATTAGCAGGTCCTATTATATTATAACCATTATAATAATAATTATAAGTGTAAAAATAAAAAATAAAAAAATAAAAAAAGTTTGATGGCATTTACTTTATAGATCCAAAATATCCTTAAGATATTGTATTCTAAGAAAAATATGCTTCAATGAGACATTATTTTAATATTTTGAATCTTTCAAATTGCATATTTGTATAACCAACAGTAAATATTTATAAAGCATATGTTGGGAAGGGGAACAACGGTATGTTAGTAAGATAAATTTTAAAATCTCGATGGTGGTGGAGTATATAAGATGAAATGGAATCAAGTCATTTGATATGGACTCAATTAAAGGTGAATTCAATTCATGAGAATATGAAATCTTTAATTAGAAATCCAAATGAATAAAATACATGTCAAAGTGCTTCCTCTTCAATTACTACAATAGGATCATTGGGAATAAATAAATAAGATGATTAAAGTGACAATGAACAATAAATTAAAAATAATAAAATAGAGAACTCTTAATGGTGCAAAGTTTTGTCTCATAATGAGATTAGATAATATAGTCAAATATTGAATGGTTAAGGAAGATCTTCGAAATTATTAACTTTAGAATAAGCATAGAATATAAAGATGAAATTAATAATTTACAATGAACCAATAAAAATGCATAATCATTTGGAAAATAATTTTCATTTGGGTAATAAAAAAGCATTATTTTACAACATGAAAGCTTATTATGAATCATAAAATATCAATGTGTTCGACAATTTACCAGTCACATATCATATTAAAAGCTAGGATGGACTAGAATATTAATAGTTTTTAGATGCCTATAGAGAGAGATAGTAATTGATAAATTCTGAATAGGACAAGAGACGAAACATTTGGATAATAAAACCAGGAGAAATTACAAATAGAGGTAATGGCATAAAAATCTCGGAGGATTTGAATGAAATATAATCAATATTAAATTCAAGAGAAATGCATAAGAATGGAAGTTATAAAACATTTATTGTTTAATTGTATATTGATCGTCCATTACTTTACAATAAAAGAAAGTTTGATATCAGATGTTACAGTTTATATGTTTCTATCAATGGAAACTAAAAGGGTTATTGGTATACAGAAGGATATGTTAGAACATCTAGTAAAGAATTCTCAATGAAAAATTTAACAAACAAAATGATTCATCTCACTAATGATGCTGTATAAAAGAAAGGAGAAGATTATGGAAAGTATGAAAAAGGTAATAAAGTGAGTTTTGAAGAGTTTGCTTTATATATTGAGAATTTAGGAGGAGATTTTACAAAAATTTATTAAAAGATGAAAGTATAATTAAATAGTAGTTTATATTTTAGTAAATGGCAACTGATTAATTTAGAGCTGTTTATGGTAAAATGGATTAAAATAAGAAAGAAAACACTTTTGAAATATTTGGATTAGATTTTATGATTGATGAGTCATTTAAAGTCTTGATGATTGAAGCCAATACTAATCCATCCATTGAGATTTGTTGTCCACTTCTGTCAAAGTTGATTCCTCAAATGTTAGACAATGCATTTAAGTATTAAATGATATAATTCAAAGAATATGTTTAGATCCAATATTTCCACCTCCTAACTTTTATAATCCAAAAAAGATAGTTTGTGACAATTATCTTGAAAATAAGTTTGAATTGGTTTTTGATGAAGTTACTGATTCACCACTCTTAAATTAGAGTTAACAAAATTGTAATATCATATTTATTAATATTAAAAGATGATATTGGTCTTATTGAAGAGGAATCTGAAGAGGAAGAAGAACCTTAATGATTAAAATAATATTAATTTTAAATTATTACTTAAAATGGGAAATTGTTGCCATATGAAGGTTGCAGAATATGCAGATACAGAGCCTCATTCGCAAACAGTCTATCAATTCAACTTCAATTCTTTGAAAGTCAAAGAAATTAGATCTAAATATCTCAGAAGGAAACAGAAGTTTGAAACAGACCTAATAAATATTTCAGATAGGAATGAATAAATTCAGACTATTACCAACTCCAAATAATCTATCAAATCTAACAAAACAATATCTTAGCAAATTAAGAAATCAATAAATTCATCTATCCATACCAAAACTTTTTTATTTGAGGATGATGACTACTGATAATCAAATTACTAAATTAACTAACATTTAACTTATATTCTCCTCTTCATTTTTATTATATTAATTTTAATTATGTATAACAACAATACAGAAAAAAGTATTTACAGCCCTGACAATCCATAATTCTTACAAAAGGTTTATGAACTTAAACTCATCATGGATCAATGCAAATATTCCAAAAAGTACCTCTTTATTTTATCCAATATAGAAATAAAGTTATAGATGATGCTAAAATAGTGCTACAAAATTATAAAGAATTGAATCCAACTTTGACAGCCATCAATATTTCCATGCTAGAATTACAAGGAAACAGTATTTATTAATTAATATTCAGTTCACATTCCATACAATAATTAAAGCTTCTCAATCTTCATCCTTTTAAGATTTCAAACCTCTCATCCTGAAGTCTAACCCTTTATTTTCCTCAAAAACGTGGATCGTATATTAAATATTTATATTTTAGCCTAAAAATATGATGCGAATCCTAAATACAAGTCGGGTGAAATCTAAAATGGATTGTTTATTACTTTTAATAATTTCATTCCCTCTATCAAGAATTGGAATAAGAATTATAAAATTGTATTAATTCCATGTAAATTAGATCGATTTTATGTTGGAGATTCAATAGGCCTTGACTATGAATTTTCCTTTTTTTCTCAAGGCTAATCCTTACAATTATAATCAGTCTTAATTTTAATACAATCCATAATAAATGATGAGCCAAGGGAATTAATCATAAGTTAATAATTATGGACTTTGGTAATCTTAAATATAATAACCATAATATGTTTAATAATAGTAATATTAACAATTATAATAACCTCTATAAAATCCTTATTCTTAAGTTTAATAAAAACCTTAATCACAGCAATAATCATCATAATATATTTAATAGCAAGACTAACCATAAAAAAAATAGTAATAATAAGAGGAGTAAGGAATGGCGAATAAATTGCTTTAAATAAGTACATCAGTTTTTGAATTTGGAAAGGATTTGTTGATGAGTTAAGAAAAAAAAGAGGAGAAAATAAAAACTGAAGTTAAATCAAAAGTAGATATTGAATTGCTAAATCAATCAAAGAAACTTATTGATTCAATTAGATAGTAAAAATAACTAACTGATACCTTAATTGAATAATATTAACAACAAATGAAAGTAATGAGGGAGATTCATTTAAAGGATCAAGAAATTAAATCCAGTTTTCATGAATTAGATTAATAAATGATTTTGATGGAAAACAAAATAGAAGCTTGTGTAACCACTATAAGCAAATTAGAATAAAACAATCTTGAAGAGTAATTATAATTAATTATATAGATTAATGTAGACAGATCCTCTGAGTAATTAGATTATAGAGTTGACAAGTGAAATTCAAGCATAAAAAGAAGGGTTGTTTTATGTGTAGAAGAAATTTAGATATTAGAATTTGGATTATGAATAGTTAATAAAAACAACTAGATAAATGAGTTAGTAGATGTTCGATCAATATTTATTATTGAAAAAATGTGTTACTAGTCAATAATGAATAATTTTATATATATTATTATTAATTAATATACAAGATAGATTATAAATTATAGAAAGAATTTTTAGGACAAAATATATAACTTTTATAGATATTGAATAGTAAATATATTATTTTGCTATTATTTAGAATGTTAAAAGAATTAGTTACAAAACAGATTTATTTATTCATTTGAAAATGATATAAAAAATTATAAAATTTATTTGATATTAGCAATGCAATTGATCAATAATTAGACAAGAAAAAGAATCCTCTATTTAGAACTATGAAAGATAGAATAAATAAAAGTATCCTTTAAAATCAAATTATTTATTGCTAAATAATTAATAATAATTATTAAATCAAATGATTGGATTTGATAAGAATCCTATAAATTTAAAATTAATCTATATATATGAATAATTTTCTTATATTATTTTATTTCTGATAATAATAATCATCATAAATAATAGAATGATGATCTTAATTTATTTATTGGTTCTGTTTAGAGGATCTCCACTAAGAACTTGATCATTTTTTAACAATTCTTAACAATAGCAGGTAATTTAATAGACCCTGTCCAATTTTAATAATTGTAGCATTATCCATAAACAAAGTCCTACAAACTTTAAAAACTAATTATATACCTATAATTATTCCATTGGTATTTTAATTGTATCATAAATAACACGATACAATATTGGTCTTGGACAACCTCTAGAACTGTAAACAGGAACTAAGATAAATTCATAATTTTTTGTTGTTATTTCACTATCCACAATTGTTCCAGCAGGAGCATTAAAATATTAGTCTCTTTCTTCTCTAAACAATTTGGTGATATTTGTATTTTGAATATTTATGATAATGATTGAATCTCCAAATTAGCATAATTAGTTAGCAGCCAAAACAATTTCTCTAGTTTCATATTATAATAAATGAGATATTGATTCTTCACTTAAACCATCCCTAAAATATATAATTTTTTGAGGGAAACAACCATTTTCTTATTTGTATTGCAAAAAGGATATTTTCATCATGTCTCCAATGTCTTTAATTAAACATTTTTCAACAATTTTAGTACTCATCTAACTGTAGTATCTTGAATATGATTTATCTAGACTTGATAACATACCAGCGAATTTACCTTTTTCAATTATAACACTTACAATCATAGTATTATCAGGCCATTTCTAATATAATATACATAGATACCTAAGGTAATTATACTGTCCATAAACAATTTCCTACTTTGTCCATCATCTAAATAGCCAACTTTTGAATTATTGAAAACAATCCTTTTTTTTATTTGGAAATAGAATCACTTGATACCATTTAAGTAAGTACACCAAATTTTTCAGACATGCACATTTTCTTTAATGGAGCATAACAATTCTTCATGTATCTATTTAGTACAATTACAATCATATTAGTAGTATGTGGTACATGTTTCATAATAGTTTATTCAATTTCAGCAACGTAGTTTTATCTTTATCCACTTAAGTAATGACATTTAGTTTAAACTCCCATTTTAATTCCATATTTTAATATTAATTCATGAATATTCTATGTAAATTCCTCACAATCAAAATCATATGGTGATATGATGGCAATTCTCACTTCATATCTCTTAATGAAAGCAGATTGATTATTACAGTTAAATGAAAAGTTTTCTTTATCTCCTTAAGGCATAACATTTTGATTGCCAAAGACTATATTTGGAGGTCTTAATTATTTTGCTTTTACATATTAAGGAGCATTATTAATATCAATTCCGAATTCCTCTTTTAATTTTTACATTGTTAATCCTGTTGAAGGTTATCTATTGATCAAATCAAATAACATTTTCTTGATTTTTTCAAATCTATCTTTTGGATTTGTTTAACATTCTTTTTAAATTTGTTTTCTTGTGAATTCATTTAAGTTATCTGGAACACCTGCCATAATACACAATTCAGCTACCAAATACACTTTTCTATTTGTTTTTACATCTTCAATTACCAATAAAGGAGCTTTCTTATTCTTGATATCATAATTATATCTTTATTTAAAATATTAATCCATTGTTATAAATTGTTGTTTTCCCTTTGAATCAGCTAATTCAATAGAATATTCTGCTGTATTTTAATCAAATAATAAATTGTCAACAGAATATGTTCTATAAGTTCCATAATTTGCAAGTACCATTTATTTGGTCATTACATGTGTGACATACTTTCGTAACTCCTCTTTCTATAATCTAATTTTATAACTATTTAATTTACTTATTTGTTTGTTCTTTCCAAATTTAATCAATATATTATAACACAGTAGTTGTTCTGATAATTCTATGACTGATGTCAATTTTAAAACTAAATCCTTATTCATTAGTTTAAAAATTGACAGCAAATCCAGGAATCACAGATAATTCAGTTTCTGGAATAGGTTATCTTTTGGATATATCCTAAATAAAAAGTAGATATCATTAAAATACATGAAATCTTCTAGTTTTTCCATGTTCTTAATATTTTAAATTTTTAAAGAAATCTTTAATCAAGTAATTAAAAAACATCAAAGGTTTATCAGCTTCTATTGGATTGGGATTTTCTAAATCTTGCATATTAATAACTTTAACTTTTTTAATTTCTAAGTAGTAATCTTAACTATACAAATATTTATAAAAAAAACTTACTCTTCAAATTTGATAGGCTTTTCTAATTTAAAATTAAAAGTCGCAGATTCTTTGCCTCCAATAATAGTGTTGCTATAATATACAAAAGATCCTAAGAATTCTCTTAAGGCTTCTTCTTAACTTTTAATTATCTCTCTCTTTAGATTGTTATTTTATCTAAAATCTAATTGAAAATTGTTACGGATCTATAAATGGTAAGAATTTCACTGAATAAACAACTATCACTCCATTTCTTTTGGATCTAACACTAAAGTTATTGGTCACCAAATTAACTTCTCTAAATTACTATGGATATTGAGCACATTTAGGAGGTCTTTTAGGTAAATCTTTAATATAAGTTAACTTTTGATATTAAATTTGTCTTACTTGTCTCTTTCCTCTTGTTGTTTAAGGTAGATTCGACTCAATTTTCACATTCTAATCACTTCCTTATTTGTCATCTGTAGATTCAGTCTTTTCAGTCTTCCTATCTCTTCTTTGACTGTTCGATCTTGATCTGGATCTTTGTTTACTAATTAAATAAGATTATATCCCTATATTTACGAAGAACTACGAGAACTATTGGAACTTGTAGTATGTTTTTAAGAGCTTTTTTCAATATTCATATGAATGGAACATTTTTAGATTGATTTTCACTTTATACTACAATAGTACTAATTATTTTAGAGATTATTTAATATGCAAATTTTATAGATATACTTTGTAGACAAATTAAAATAAAATCATTTATCCACACTATCTCTTAAGATAACAATAGTATTATAGCTAATTTAGTCTTTCTTCTGAATTCTCTTCATCAGAAAATCTAATTATTATTTAATTGGTTCATTTATTTCTATCTTTCTTTCATTATGCATCAGAAACACAGTCTAAATTAATGACTTATTAACAATAACATAAATATACTTACAATCAATTAAGCATCAATCAAGAATTATTTATTTTTTAAATCTCTATAGAATGAAGAATTAAAAAATTCAACAACATTATCAATATCATCATCATCTATATCTCTTAAATCTGTTTATTAACACTTATCAACTTTCTCATTAGGATAATCTGTTTGTGTGCATATCTCTTAATGAAGATCATGCAAGATTTGATTCTCTAAAATTTAATCTTTTGATATCAATAATGAGAATGAAGACATTGGTAGGTTCTCTTCGTAATCTAATATATGAATCTTTGAAACAGGAAAATCTGTTTAATATTAAATATTTTAAATTCCTTGATTTACACAATCTGTAACCCATTAATTTAATCTAATATTTTATTAGTGACATTAATTCCATTATTGAATAATATCCTAAAATTATAGTTCAACTTCCTTATTTTCAAAATGTATTTTATTTCTCAAATTGAGATATTTGGTTTTAATTTCTGGGTCTAAATCATCATAATTCAAACTATGATTTTCCTTTAATGAATCATAAACACTTAATTATCGATATTTCTAAATAGATTTTATTAGATACATGAATTTAACTAATGACAGTATTCTAAACCTGATATTCTAAGTTCTAGGTACTTGAGAGTAACTATGACTCATTTAAATAATTTAACATTATGAAGTGAGTTAAATTTAATTATTATTATAAAATATTATCATAGTTTTTATGTAATTGATTACATTATATTCATATTTTAAACTTATATTCTCATAATCTAGAGAACATAATATATTTAATATAATAATATGTAATTGACATATTTTTAATGTTTCTGAAGTTCTTTACTATTGGTATTCAATCATTTCTACATAATAAAATATAATGATATATAATTTATTATTATATTAAACTAACGAATTAATGAGTTAACATAATAGTAGAATAGATCATCATTTTCTCTCACAATAATATGGTATTATAATAATCTTTACATAATAGAATCATTCAATTAATTAAATAAAGAAAATATATTTAATGAAGTCAATAAGATGATTGAATTATATAAAAGTCAAAATGAACTAAAAAGTAATTTTAATTAAATATTCTAGAAGAAATCAAATAGCAAAAACATTTATCACCTTAGAAATTAATCTATTCACTGTTGACCAAAACAAATACAAAAAATAAAAATAAAGTTAGTCTATCATAAAATATTGGATAAAAGAAGTTGACTCAATCACCTATTTCAATTAAATAGAAATCATTGCCTTAATAGTCTTTACAATGCTCATTCCATTAACCAAAAAAAGTAAGCATTCTTTTAATTGGAGGCTTAATTTTTTGATTCTAATTTGAGAAATCAAAATAAAATATATTGTTAAGAATTTTCTATCCTTAATTGCAAAAATAGTTAAAAGCCGAATGTCATTCACCACAAGAATTCACTTACAGAAAATATATCCATTAATTAGCCTAATTATAAATCATTATGTGAAGATGCTTTCTCAATAGATTTTGATGAAAACAATGAAAATCAATATAAACAATAATAGTTAGATAATTTTTAGTAGGCCATCAAATCATTATTAAATGAATGCAATAATATAGTCTAGATATCTCAAAGTAACGATTATGAAATTAAATACAATAATTTATAATATTAATTGGAATAGATGCTAACATCAATCCATAAGAAATCATTAAAACTAATTAATTAGTTATAGTTTAATGAGAAAGCATAATAACTTAAAGATGTTAAAGAAGAATTAAATTCAATATAGGTTGACATTACTTAGAATGAACAAAATATATTAACTAATATGTAGATAAAGCCTTTTAAGTATTTATTATTAATAATATTAAAGATATATCATGAAAAAATATAAAGATAAATTATCTGGATATTTACAAATTATTAAAAATAATGAATTTAATCAATAAAAGTAATTTATAGATGAGAGATTAAAATAATTAAGTAAAATTAAGACAATTCTAAATAATTATTTCAATCGTTAGAATCAATTGGATTAAATATCCTAATCTTAATAATTAAGTTCTCGAAGAAAAATTAAAAATAGTAATGTATATATTTCTTTTGAAAACAAAGAAATGTTTTAGATAGCAGCCTAAAGTGAATAAGGGTATTTATTGGAGTCTCCAAATTTTATTCAAATTTGATCATGACTATTCATATAACTAAATTTTATAATAATATATATCAATCTATTCATTAATTATTTGTATTGAATATAATCATATTTTTATAATAATTTATAATTTTGTATAATGGTTTTTATATTTATAAACAAAAATTTAGAAATAAGGATAAGACAATGTGATAAATAAGTAGAAAGGATCATTATGGATAGATCAATAAAATATATTTGTAACACGTGCAATTTATTATAAAATAATTATATAAATTAAATATATCATAATTTATGGAATAAGAGAGCGAAGAAATCAGATCTGCATTCCCAGAATATCTCACAAATACATAAGAAGATGGTGAACATGTAGCGATTAATACATAATTGTAAGCTCGACTAGTGCTTGTTGTAATTTGAGACATTAATCAATAATTACAAAGATGAACTTAATATCTTATCTGCGATTGAATCTAAGATAACTATGGTTATTAATTAAACTCCAATGTAATCAATAATTGATTGTTATGATAACATTGCTAAAGATTATAATTTATAAGTAAAAAATGAATTTGAAAATAGACTAAAATGTTTAGGGTATCTAAATTCCATGATTAAAAATATTTGCCATAAATTCCAATATTAAATCAATATTTGGAAAACAAGATTAAAAGTGTGCCTTGGCCTGTTATTGGTGATGTAAATTCTAATCAATTATAAGAATAATTGATTCAATTATATAATTTTAACTATGGGAGAATAGCATTACATGAATTATTATTATTATGGTTTCCATCATTAATAAAACCATATTTTAATGTTCTAGATAGTTTATTACATACTCAAACAAAATTATCAAAAGATGAGAAATATTATTTTGCAATTATGGTAATTAGCAAATGATAATCTAATTAGGGAGCTGCAGCATCAGGAAGTGACTAGTTATATGATTTATTAATCTAGCAGTTTTATTTGAATGAAGGCGACAAAAATTGGGTAGATTTGGGATATGAGAGTATTGATGAAAAAATCAAATCTCTAAATACAATTTGTAAAATATTGGTTTAAAAACCTTGGGAATAATCTCTTAAAATTACATTGCAATAGATAATAAAGAATAATAAATGGAATAAAAGAGAATTGATTTAAGCATTGATGATATTCATCTTTTATAATAATATTGGTTGCTTCTCTTAAGGTAATGGCATCCTAAAGGAGATCGATTAAACTCTCAATTTATAATCTGGTAATACTAGCATTAGTTTTACATTACCTTAAGAATAATAATAATAATAGCAAATAGATTTAACATAAAATGAATATATTATTTAGGAATTAAAAAATTAAGCACTGTTAGATAATCCGAATTTTTCATCAGATAAAATTATATAAGTCAAATCCAAATAATAATCGATTGATGAACCTCAAGAGATATCTGATTTGGATGAAGAATAATTAATATTGAAATTTAAAGAGAAATTTTAAAAATATTTCACAAATGACGAAATCAAGGACTCAACTGGATATTAAATATTGCGATTTTCTGTATTGATTAATTTATTATATAGGAATACAATTTTTAAATGAACAGTTATCCTGTTTTAAAGTCGGTATATCCTGAGGGAGCTCAGAAAATGCATGATTTTTTATTGGAAGTCAAATAAATGACTAGAAATACATTTGGTAAAGAGTAATAGATCACCACATCTGCTTTTAGAAAGGCAATAAGAGTATATGCTTAGAACATTTATAGATATTAACATGATGATATTGATTATTCAACTTAGGTAAATTATATACAAAATTATGAAGATGAATAAATTATTACCTAAAGAACTAAAGGCTTTTATAAAAATTGTGAGTTTGACACCAAATTTATTATAAAAGAAACATCTAGATGTTATCCCACTGAAATTAAGTGCTGATGAATTATGCCATATCACATTATTGACAATTGCTGCTAAAATTGAAGTGCAATTGATATATTTATCTAAAGCTTTAGTAGATTGTATGTGAAATTTAATAAACATTTTTATATATATTTTAATTAATTAATTAATGCACGGCCCTGATATTAGTGATTTAGATTTACCAGATCTTACTTTATACCCATCAACAACTGGATATTCAGAATAAAAGCGTTGTTTCAAACAATGTGTAAAAGATATGTCAATATCTTATTTGAATATTGAAGAAGAATCCTGTTCAAGTATTTGAATTAGGTAAATTAGAAAATTGCTTATCTAAATATTTGCAAGCATAAATATTTTTATCTTAAAAGATGACAAATACTTTGACTTAACTTGTAACATAGGATCCCTCAATTAAAATTGCATTTAAAAAACCATATAAATTACCTGAATAATGAATAATTTTTATGATATATATTTATTATTAATAACTCATGGCTATGGTATACCAAGCAAATCTAGGAATTTTCTTCCCATATGTTTTTTTCCTTCATAACTGACCATATACATAGATTATCCATCAATTCCCATATCAGTTTCATCAAAATTACCTAGAATATTAATTGATATTACTATCTTTTGTATTTAAAGCAGGATCTGTAAAGTAATTTCCAACTCCTTGAACATCATTAACCATATAAGTGAAATTTGAAATGAAATATGTATAATAGGTGTAAGCTTAAGCCAAATGATTTATATCTGAGTTTTCATCTGAAATAAAACCATAGTTATTATTATACTTGACGAATTCGCCAGTAAAGTATCTTTCTGCAATCCAATATGAATCTAGAATAATAATAATATCTTTACTTCCTCTTTCCAAATCCTTCAA
>JPFL01000013.1:0-186675 GCA_000733385.1 Paramecium biaurelia
AGACTAAAAGCAGAAAGAAATCACGAAAATTCAGTGATCAAGAGACCTATGCAATGAGTAATTTCATTGCAGGTCCTAAATGTTAGGAGATTCCTTGCCATTAGTTCCTTTGATGGTATATATATTATCTATTATTTCAAAATACCCTAATCATAATATTTAAATAACAGCTGTGCATAATTTCCAAATTTTTATAATTCTAATTCTTATCAAGATACTTTATCAGTCTCCTTCATTTTTCAATGTAGAATCAATTTAAACCCATCTCATAATTCCATAGAATCATGTCCTAACAAATACAGCTTATTAATATTTAAAGAAGGTTATACATTTTAATCTTAATCATTCAAAAAATAACTGCCTTAAAACCATTTAATAGATTGAAGAGAAGGATAACTTACATTTAGAAATTATTATTCAAAAATAATTATACATGTATTGTGATATATATATATGGATTTATTATATATATTATATCTTAGTCATCTTCTTCCCTCTAACAATCTGCCTAACTCATCTTTAAGAGAATTATTGTAAGCTCTAATTTTTTCTATTTCATTTTTATGGTTTTCTGCTTCCTATTAGTTAGAACATTTTAAATAATTACTTTTTATAATTTCTCAGTTTCAACTTTTTTTGTATACTAAATTTTCTAATCCAAATCCTCAACTGCCTTCTATAACTCTTGGCATTCTCTATCCATAAACATTATTTTATTTGATTTATCTGTCCTTTTTTATTCAGCATCAATCATTTTTCTCATACCATATGCAATGGAACTTTCATATAGAGTTTTGTATGAATTCAATTGATTTCGAAATTCATTTCGTACTCAAAAATCATTAAATCTTAAATTCATACTTCACTAATAATAATCCTCTTTAACTGCAATCAATTGTAATCTAGCGAATTAATTCATCAAAGCATTATTCGTATAACTCTTCTCTTATTGGACAAATTCCAGTTTCTCTGGCTCCTCTCTATAATAACCTTTTGTCTAACTCTTGTTATAATTAGACAACTTCAATTCTGGTTGCAGGAGTAGATAAAACAGTTTGCACCCATAATTGACCATTTTTCAATCTGTATTCTTTAGGTGGTAGATTTTATTGTAAAATTTCTTAGGTTATCATTTTTTCTTGCTGTCATAATTTTTTAAATTTGTACTCTTCCAGGACTATTGACTCTAACTTATTGCTTCGCTTAGGCATCCTTTTTATCACCTATTTGTTATTATTATATTCATACCAGTGTTTTTTCCAGCAACAGATACTAAAACAGGAGTTGAATATTTGACTAAGCTATTCAATGATGGTACAAAGTCTTCCATTAAAATAATTAATGAATAATAAAGATTATTTGAAAAAATAACTGGAATAAAAATCTAATCTTGTAGGATAAGGATTTCATACCTAATTAGATGACAATAGACATGTATGCGTTGACATATTTGGAGAAATATTAGAAGCTTCAAATTTTTATTATGATTAACTTTTTATATAATGGAAACTCAAAATTCCACCTGGATGGAATTTGGATGATAATGAATTATTAGAGTTAGATTAAAAGAATATGAAGAATTATAACTAGAAGAATGAAATAGAATGTACGTATTCACTGCTAATATATCAGATAGTCTATTACACAATAATCTAAAGTTAATACAATTAAAAATGATGATGGCACTATTACAGCAAAGGCTCATTTTTGTTTTCCTTTTGATTTATAATTCCAAGTTGATGAAAATGAACTAAATTTTGGTAAATTTCCTTAGCTTCTTGTTCAAGTGAGTTCAATGAACTCATAGGAAAGAAATTATATATAAGGGTATGGATTCATTGAAATCCCTCACACACCAAAATTTCATGAAATTACAATGAAACCTATAGACCTAATGATGATCTATACACAAGAGTTTATGAATTCTTTTAGGTGGAGGCACTATAGTTAAAAACTTAATTTCTATTTCTAATTCTTTTTATTTTGATAAATAAAATCAATCAAATGTTTTAAATAAATTTCCTATTGATTCTGAAAGTTTTGGAGATATTAAAATAAGAGTTAATGTTTTTTATAAAGAGAGTATTTACTTCAAATATGTGCGTAGATCCTATCAAACTAAGAGTAGAAAGAAGAACTATCAATAAAAAAATTAAGAAATGAAAACTAAATATAGGGAAAGATTGGAATATCTTTAATAATAATAAGAAATCTAGACTGGATTACCCACTGCATTAATTAAAACCGATATGGGTTATGTGAATAGATTTCAGACAACTAATTTACCATAATATTGAATTTATCATAATGTTATATTCAATCCCTATCTAAATCATCATCAGCTGTGGGATCAAACTTTAATTAAATAACTTATTTACAATCTTGGCATTCTCATTATTTACTACATGAGATATCAAACTCTATCCTGACTTCTTCTTAGCCTCATAAGATGTTTAGAATTCAGGAAAATGATATAACAATATTTCTTCATAAAGTAGATCTAATTTAAATGTATAAATACACCCTTAATTTGTTCTCTGGTCATTTCATATTTTTCAAATTCGAATTCTAATTGATTAACAAGCTAAGCACATGGCTCATCTGCTTCAAAATGCAATTAAGCTAAATAAGGATGTTCTAAGGCTTGTTGAACTGTAATTCTTTATCTATAATCAAATGTCAACAGTTTTCTTAATAAATCCAAAGCTTCAGTTATCATTGTATACATTATTACCATTTTTAGAAGCATTTTTAAATAATTACTCCAAAGGAATACCTTATTTTGGTCCTGTTTCTTTAATGACTTTTCTCAAATTATTTTAAACTTTTTCATCTTAGAATGATTATATGTAAGCTTCATTTGGTGTTCCTAACAATTCAAATATTAACTTGACTTATCTTTTAGCTTTATTTATTTAAAATATAAAATACTGGAATCTCCTCTTAAGAAAGGTTTTCTCAATAGCAATTCTGCTAAGATGCATCCAACTGACCATATATCAACTGCTGGAGTATAATTCTTGAAACTTACTAACAATTCTGGTGCTCTATACCATCTAGTTTCAACATAATAAGTCATAATGTTTGCATTATTTGATGAAGATGGATCAGCCATTGCTCTACCTAATCCAAAATCACAGATCTTTAAATCACAATTTCTATTTAATAATAAATTTCTAGGTTTCTAATTTGATTTTATAAATAGTTACTAAATCTCTATGCAATATTCCTGCAGTATGTAAATATTTCAATCCTCTTAAGATTTAATATAAGAACAATTAGATATGTTCATCAGTTAATACCTAATCACTCTTGATTACTTAGGCCAAGTCTGTTTCTAATAATTCAGTAACCATATAAACATCTTCAAATTCTTCCCTTGATTTTGGAAGAAGCAAAGTTTTTAATTCCACAATCTATATCATTTTCATCATAATACATTCTCATGTCTCATCAACCTAAGAATTTTTAATTCTCTTAGAGTTCTTTTTGCATACAATCTATGCTCAAATGCTCTTTCAATTTTCTTTATAGCAACTTATCTATCCTTTTCAAGTTTTGCATTTTTGTCATCAGCTTAAATAACACATCCATAAGCACCGCTTCCGACTTTAAAAAATAAAAATAATAATTACTAATTTCACTTGGTGAATAATTGTCTTCTAACATAAATGTATGTTCTTGAAGTTGAAATTTTTTCACTTTCTGTGATTTATTCTAATATTTTGCATATAGTTAAATAATCTTTTATGGCAATTTAAACTCCTATTACATATATATATATATAAATATTATTATTTAATTAAATATTTTGAACTAATTATTATATCCTTCACAACTTGATGAATAAAACTTTGATTCTGCAAATAAGACAAGATATAGTATTTTTAAGTACTAAATACTTAAATAAATTCTTTTTGAAATTTCATTTTTTATTCTATTATTATCTCAATATCAATGACAATCAATTTATTATATAATTGATTTTATATAAACAAATTAAAATTGAAATTTAGGAACATTTCTTTTAAGTTTCTCAAATTAATTTATTTATAGCAAAAATATCAAATAATTGTAATATCATAATGGGTTCTGAACAGATAAATCATAAAATTGGATGATGTAATTTGATATTAAGTTTGACTAGAAATTATAAAATTCAAAATTGATTTAACACAATAATTATAAGCATAAAAAATAGAGATTTCTAAAGTAAATATACTAACTACTCATTATTTTAATTAGAAATAAATTTAGATTGTCAATTAAGTAAGCTACTTGAATTTGACTGTTTTTGTTTTGGTACTTTATAATATTAATTTTGAAGGATTTTATATATTTAAGTATATCTGCCATTAAAATTATTCTAAATTGAATGAATTAATCATCTTATAATTAGCATTAGTCTCACACAAATAATTAGGTTGGTTACTATGACAAAGAAATACATGTGTAAAGTAATTAATCTAAAGTAAAAGTTTTTAATACTAAATTAGTAACAATAAGAATCACATCCTGAAATGCAAAAACATTCATAGGTATGTTAATAAATATTATTATAAAGACATCTCAACATTATCTGCATAATGACTAATCTCAACTCCAAACTTCAAATCATGATCATTTGGATGGAGATCATGAGAATCATCATGCAAGTAATGACCATCATGAAGATCATTATAATCCTTTGTAAATGCCTTGCAATTGGGAAATAGCTAGAAAACATGCTTTGTCAAGACGAACGGCATTAGAAAAAAAGAAGGATCCTCTAAAAACATTATAAAGTAATTTGGTTTATTAATCAATAGTTGATACATGCCCTTGTTGTGGATTTGAAATAGATAGAGAAGATATTCCTTATTGTTCAGATCCAATGGCTTTATCTTTCTTAGGATCAGGTTTCACATTATTTTATAATTATCTGAGATATTGTATAATTATCCTCTTCATTTAACTCTTAATTAAGTAATTGCATAATTTATACACTAACTTTAATGGTTCATACTGCAGTCACATAAAAAGAGAAAAGATGGAAGGACATTTAATAGAAGAACCATTTTGTCCAGACAGCATTTTTTTACGATTATCTTTGGCAAACAAACTCGAGTAATTTAAAATACTTAAAGTAGTAACCGAGAAGCCCTTGAAATGATGCAACTCTTAAACTTCATCAGTATTTTTATAATTATGTTTGTTCTAATATATTTCAGAAAAAGCCAAAGATAAATTGATACTACTATTGATGAAGAACAATTGACTCCTGCAGATTATACTATATGTGTTAAAAATATCCCCACAGGATTGAGTGTGGATTATAAGTATGAACTAAAAAATTTATTTGAAAATTATTCCGTTTTAGATTCAAATATATAAATTATAGTAAGAAAAGTAGTTTTAGTTTATGATATAGAAGAAATACTTGAACTTGAAAAGAAATTAGATGAACTATTGTAATCCAAAAAGGATGCGATAAAATAATCAAATTTTGACTTTCATAATGAAAGTGTTAAAAAGATAGATGAAAAAATTGAACATTTAGAACATTAAATACATAAGATTGAGGATGAATATGAAACTGATAACACAAACTTTTCAGGAATTGCTTTCATATCTTTTGATGATGAATCTATGAAACAATTAGTTTTATAGGATAATCCTCATACTTAATGGGAAAGATTGAGATCCCACATAAATAGAGGCAAATTAAAGAGACTTACAAATAATGATTTATAGTGGCAAGGATAGAAATTATTTTTAGAACAAGCACCTGAACCAAATGATGTAGATTGGGAATTCATACATATTACTACCAGTGAGAAGATATTTAAAAGAGTAAGAGCTTGGGTTTATTACATTTTATTTGAAAGTGCTGCTTTTTTCATTATATATTTAATATCTCATAGGTTAGCTTTGTTGGGTGATGAAGCTCATGAAGAAGAATTGAAAGGAAATTTAGATTAAGATACTAAAAGAAAAATAAATATAATTTCATTTAGTATATCAATGACGATAGTATTGTTTAATAAATTTGGAGTAGCTAAAATTGTTCATTATATTGTTGACGATGAAAAAATCTCAAATAAAACAAAATTTTAAATATCTTTTGTTTATAAATATGCATTAGCATTGTTTTTAAATGCAGCAATTATTAGTTTTTTAGTAGACATTGTTATATTAAAGAATGTCAAAGGAGCTGGAGGTTTTATCTAGAATGAAAGTCAAATCTTTGTGCTTAATGCAATTTTACCTCCATTTATATGGTGTGTGGATCCATGGAGTTTATGTAAGAACATTTGGAGAAAATACATCATGTCAAAAGGAGATAAAGCATTGTTAACTTAATAAGAGGCCAACAAATTAATGGAAGAACCAGACTATCTCTCTGCTAAACGTTATTCAGATGTTATGAAGACTATGTGGTTTACATTTATGTATGGTACAGCAATACCAATAGGCACTTTATTTAGTGCCTTTGGAATTCTAATCTACTATTTTATAGACTATTATAACATTCTAAGAAGGAGAACAGTTAAGGAATCTATAAGTATATAGCTTTCGACAGGTATATGTATTGATTTATTTATAGAAATGATTGAAATGTTAGAATATATTATTGCATGGTGTGCTTTTGGAGAAATGATCATGACTTACACGTTTTTCAAAGAGGTCAGCAAAATAGATATTCTTCTAATCGTTTTGGCAATATTATATTAATAATTGCCTATGGAAGACATATCTGAATATCTCTTTCCTGTAGAAAACAACGAGGAAGTAAATACTTATATTTATTTAGATAAAACCATATGCTGAAGGGAGTGCAGGTTTTGATACTGATTATGATAGAGAAAATCCGGTTACTAAAAATAGAGCTTTAGCTGAATGGAATAAGAAATAATAAAGTACTGATAATCCAAATCCAAAGAATTAGAAAATCTTGGCTAAATAAGAAGAATTTGGGTATGCTGGAGATAGTCATTTTGGTCGTAGGTGATTAATATTAGAATATAAAAATTATTTATTTAAATAAACATTTTTAATATGAGTGAATTTAAACAAATGGAAATTGAAGTATTGTTTGAATATTTCATAGTCGTACATTTTAAATTTCAAAGTGAGACACACAGAAATAACAAAGTTTAAATTGTAAAAACTCCATGAAGAAGAATCGGCAGATTAATTGTAACCATTTTATTAGGCTTTCCTTAAAAACTGTAGAGACTACTTACATTAAAAATTAGTAAGAATATAAGTTAATCAATAGAAATTGACTAGTAAAAAAGTTCTAGATGAAGATCTTTTAGAACTTCTAAAAGTAAATATTTTTTTGGCTGAATTATCTTATACTATTTGCAAAGAAGTGGTAGACCTTAAACCTTATCCGCTTAGTAAAAACCATAAATAATTTAAGCTTTTAGTGAAGATATCTATGAATGTTTGTCTCTTTCAGAACTTTAGGATTACTTTAATAATTTATATAGTTAGATATCCACAATATCAAAATTCTAGGATGAGAATAAATATGTTTTACTGAGAATTTGTAATTCTATGCTTAAAAGACTATCAACAACACATGACACTTTTTTGAGAGGATAAGTTTAAATATTTTTGACTCAAATATTCTCTACGATTCATCCATCATTAAGAAAAAAACCAATTAATATTAGGGATAGAGGATTTGATGAAGAAGCAGTAAAAGTGAATGCTTCATTGCCTTATTCTTTTTATAAAAATTTCTGGACCTTATAAAAATACCTTAATTATTCTGAATTAATATTTAGAAGCAAAATAGAATTCGATGACATAGGAGAGGAAGCTGGATAAGTGTCACAAGGAGTGTCTGAACCCTAAAGAACTAAAAATCTATAAGCTGTCATAAAAGTAATAATGAGAGCATTACAATATTTCAAAGAGAATCCTATAGAACCTGAAATTATAACTGTTAAAAGATTTCCTAAGTTCCTAACTAAATACTCTTTATTCAAAAATTAATTAAATGATCCTTACTTTAGAAAATTATTCTTAAATTAAGTTTTATTGTTTATTTTTGTAGCTGAACTTGAAAATCAAGAAGTATTGAAATCCTGTTAATATTTTAGAAATAATTCATATAAAACTTGAAAAATGAAGTACAAAAATAATTAGATGAATTAGGAGATAAATTAGGAGAAAAAGTTTAGCATTTAATTGATACAGAACGAACTTGGGTATTCTATTGTTATATCTCAGCGACTTTGGGTGACAGAAAAGTAATGTTTTGATGATGGATATGAAAAACTTAGTATTAAAGCATCGGAGAAAGCAAAAAAAAAAAGATAAGAAATTTCAAAAAGAATATATGATGATCTCAAATATAAATAAACAGATGCATTTTAATACATTCTCTAAGATTAAGGAAGACCTTATAAAATTGAAACTAATCCTATTGAACCTGGATTAAATTATTACTTAAATGAAGTGTTTTATTAATTAGATCTAAGTCGTAAAATTGCTGATAATGAAAGATGTAAGAATTTGAAAGATTATGCATGGAAATCAGTTAGGGTCATATCCAAATTTATGTTAAAAGAACTTAAAATAACAAATTTAATCACATCAGACTTAAAGCCATTACCTAATTTGGAAGATATAGTAGAAAATTTGAAGAATGCTGGAAATGAGATGACATCCGAAAGATTATAATAATCAAATAATAATAATAATAACAATAATAATAATAACAATAATAATAATAATAATAACAATAATAGCAATAATAATAATAACAATAATTCTGTTACAATCAAACCTGTTCACATCAATTAATAAATACCTAACTAGAAGTGAAGTATAATTTTAAGCATATATATATGTATAATAATTTATTATTTAATACTCAAATAAATGGAACAAGTTTTTAAGACAGATTTTAATTTTCCCGGAAATATAATAGATCTGACCGATTCTCAATAAGAACATGAAGAGGACTCACTATAGAATAAACCACTTGATGGACTTACAGAAAGAATCTTGAGAAAACGAAAAAATGGCCCATTGCATTAATCGCTATATGAACAATTAATCTAAGATCCTCTATATTAAAGCTGTGTTCAAAATGAATTCCTCTTCATCAAGCATCTTGAGTCCCTAGGGTTCACTGACATATATGACTATTTGAAATATTGTAATAAGCATGGCCTTCTACTTGAAGAAGAAGCATTAAAAAGTATTCTTAAAATATGAATTCTAGAAAATAACCTTAAACCTCCTTAATAGAAATATAACATATATTAATGCAAAATTATTCATGATAAAAACACAGATTTCAAAAATATTTAACAAATTTTGAGTGGAATGAAACAACTCAAAAAGTCTATGAAGCTTGAGTAAAAATGCAAAAAGAACCTAAATATCGAGTTTTTTACTACTAATGATACAAACAATATAGTTATACATTAAACTAAATAACATCGATATATAGCGCCAAATTTAATTAATAAAATACTCTATGAAGTTGAACCTTTGGATTAAAATATTGATGAAACCTTAATTCATTATTGTTGGAAATAATATAGAAAGTTTTATAAAAAATGTCAAGCAGAATATGATGCTTTAATAAATGAAAATGAGTTTGAAGGGGAATTTAGTGAAACTCATCAAATAGATTATGATTAAATCTCACATGATTCTTTAGCTCCATACTTTAAAGTGCCTCCTCACAAAAGAAAACCCCAATATCGATCTATGAATTTGTGTTTCAAATTATAACCTTTGAAAATTGTAAAGTTTTCTGTTATTTGATTTAAATTTTAATCTAATGCATAATTAAATCAGAATTATTATGATTATTAATTATTATATTGTAAAAATCATAATTTATTAAGAGAAGCTATGCTTTTTCTATTTTAGAGTATTTGTCAACCTTAATTATTAGGATCTTCCTTTCTATGAAACAATTTCATTTCTATTATTAAGTTCAAACAAATACTTGAGAAACAAATATTAAATCCATTATTGAAGTCTTCATTTATTTTGGGAATATATAGAAGGCTTCATTAATAGCACATACATTTTATAAAAGGTGAATTTTCAATACATTTTAAAGGTAATAATTCATCAATTTTATTAGCATTAAAATTTTGTATTATTTTCAAACATTTTCAATTTCTATTATTCTGCTAATAAAATTATCATAAATAAAACGAAGACAAATTTACTTATCTAAAGTACATTTAACTATACGATATTTTAGTAAATATAAAATCGAAGAGTGAAATGGAATGGTCATTTATTAAATATTTGATTAATATTTTCTCAGATTCTTGCTTTGAATATATTTTTGAGATAAGGAGTATAAGATCTTTAAATATCTTGTTAAAAATAAACCTGAAATAATTTATATTCATATCGACATATATAAAGTTGTTAAATTTGTTTTAATAATTAAAAATAACCTCTCCTAAAAAAAAGAGTAGTGGGAAACAATTAAATTTTAAGAATATTTATTTGAATTAAATTCAGATTAAAAACATTATTATTTTCTTCTTATTGATAAATAGACACATAATATTAACTATTTATTTAATTAAAATAAAATGTGTTTATTATTTAAAGTCTATAAATTAATTATTCATTTATAACATTGGCTAAATTCTTAAACGGACTCTAAAAGAATCACAAATAATAAAACAATTTGGTTATAACTTATAGCTAAATAATTTAATATTGATAAATATATGATTTATTATGATTTTATTTAGGAATTATAATCTTAATGTAAAAGATAAATAAAATTTGGAAGCTTAGTTCTTTTCAGTATTATATTAAAGGATGATTAATATATATTATTTTATTGGATTTAATAATAATCAAAGAAGTGAGCATAATTTATTTTTAAGTTTTAAATCCTATATTAAATCATTTTATATTTTAGTTATTTAACAAATGGGATTATGCAATGGGAAAACTAACTCTTATAAAAATAGAAAATCATAAAGTGAGAACGATGTAAACAAAAAATCATTATTCTAGAAAATTTAAAATATTGGTTCAAAGTAACGATCATCTCCTGATTCTCATTTTCAAAGAAATAATAGATTTGGAAATTCGTCATAACCTAGTAGTGCCTAACATAAGCTGTCAGTGATATTAGAAAGTTATCAGATGCAACAAGAAAAACTTATATCATCACCTAGAAGCATAAGATCACATTAAACTATATTAATAAGTAAAAGAAATGCTGAGATGAATAAATTATAGGAAAGTGATTTCATTCCTTCTGAAGAATTGAATAAATCAGATAAATGTATTTATAAATATTTTGAAAATAAATTTACTGGGAGAATTTATTTAACTAGTTCTTCTGATTAAAATGAAGAAACAATTCACTATAGTAATATTAGATTGAACAAAAGTGCACTTGTAATATATTTTTTAAATTTAGACTCATCCTCATATAATAGAAATTTTAGAAGTAGAAAATGAAGAATCATAATAAAAAGACAAGTTATACTTTGAATATTGTTCTTAAGAAAGCTTATAAGATTATTTAGATAAGCATGAAGATTTAAATTTGGAATAAATTTCAATTATTGTGTCATAAATCATTTCTATTGTGGGTCATCTTCATTCGAAATAATTATATCATAATAATTTAGATATGCAATCATTTCATTTTTTTGTGAATTCAAAATATAATTATTTGAAATTAACTAATTTAAATGGAATATTTCATGTAAAGAAAAAAGAATATAGCAGCACAAATTTTGATGTAATAGAAAGGAATAAAACATCAGAATTAGATATATGGTAAATAGGTTTGATAATATACTCTATGATTGCAAAGTTAAATATTTCAAAAATTCCCAATAATAAGGATTTGAATAATGATTTATGGTTAGAATCAATAAAATAAAATTTAAGACTACCATCAAATATAATTGGAATAAATTTAAGATCATTAATATTGGCAATGTTGTAATTGGCACCTTAATAAAGAATTAAAATTGAATAGATTAAAGAAAATAAGTTTGTTTAGTCTGGAAATTATGAATTTTTGAAATTGCATAAAGCAAAATTAGTACCATAAAATCTTCATAAAAAAATTAATTATTTATAAAAGTGCTTTACTTTTTATTTGATTTAATCTTTTGTTTCTCATTAGTTTTTAATAATGAAGAAGATTTATGATATTTTAGCTAAAAATGAAGAAAAAAATTTGAATCTGGTTAACCTATGCAAATTACTGCAAGAATTATTTTAAGATTAAAATGTTGGATCTGATTATTAGGAATTGATAGAATCTAATGAATAAATTTAATTTCAAGATTTTTTAATAATGAATAGTAATTTAAGTAGAGTTTTAACTATAGAAAATCTTAGAAAAGGATTTTAGATATTATCAAATAAGAGTTAGTATATAAGCAAAAAAAGTTTAATAAGACTTATGTAAACTGATTAGTAATCATTAAATAAAGAGTTTGAAAAACATTGTTTGAAATGGAGGGTATTTATATTTTTATATAATTAGTTTACATATGAACATTTTATCAATTTTATGGAAAAAATAAAATGAAATGCTGTTTGTTAATGAATATTAGTACTAAATTCAATAACTTTCAAATCATTTACAATAAATAAGAGTATAAATAAATTCACATCATTCAGCACTTTTCTCAGTTAAATGAGCAAAACTTGTTGTTAAGCCTGTACTTAGAAAATATGGAGCTTCTTCACAATTTGTTGAGTTTAAAAATTCAAAAAATGTTTTTCTATTTTTCTCTGCCAAATTAGGCACCTTCAATTCTTCTAAAATATTATCTAATTCTAATTTAAATATATTAATCTAATGCAATATTTGATTTAATTTACTGTTGTATAATCATTACTAAGAAAATTAATTTATTTTAAATTAGTTTAAGGATTTAAACTTATATGATTTATGATACATCTAATTAAACATTCTGCATTGTATTATTTTGGAATAGCAAAATTTAAAGCATTTTATTCTGTAAATGTAATTTCTGATAAAATGTTCTCATCTGCAATCTCCAAACTTGAAATTATTTAATATTGATACCATTTTTCATAAGTTGAATATACTTTTTATAAATCTTTAATTTCGGAATACATCGGTAATTTAGCATGAAGTAAGAATAAATTTTATCTCTCTGTTAACATAACATCTCCAACATGCACTAAATTGAACATAAAATATACTTGCTCTAATTTCATCTCTTTATTTCTTCTTAATATTCTGATCTCTAAGTTATCAATTTAAATAAAATACTATTTAACGATTAACGAATCTGCAGGTTCATATGAACAATTGACTATAATAAATAAATATAATACTTATATTTAATCCACTAACAAATATATCTCCCTACAATATCGAACATATAGTTTAATTGAACTGTCTACTTATTGTAAGATTAGATTCCCTTTAAATTAAGGAGGATTTTGATTTTTTAGTGCAGGAGCTCAAAGCATCTTTTTAAATATAAAATACTAGTACCATTTCCCATTAAAATATATTAATATTAATTATTATAAATGCTATTAAAACATCTTTTAGAACGCAATATTAAAATAAAGAATGACAATTTTGCTTTATTGTTGGATTTGTTTTCTATTTCTATTGCTTTCTCAGTATTAATTGATGAAACAGATAAAGTTGAAAAGAATGAACTAAATAGAATATTTAACATAAATTATTTTAGTTATTCAAGCTATCTTAAAGCAAATAATGAAGGGACAGCCTAGTTTCATTATATGCTTTACCCAGCAAAAGAGGATACATTAAATAAACCTCTAATACTTTGGTTAAATGAAAGCAGGAACATCAGAATTTGAAATAAACAAGTATTCTTGAACAAATTTTGTAACATAACAATCTTATATTTAAGGCCATTATGCTCTATATTGAATCTCCAATTACAGTAGGATTTTCTTATGGTCCATAAGGTGAACAATCAGATGAGTCTACAGCAAATTACAATATAAATGCGTTGATTGATTTTTTTAGCAAATTTTAAGAATATAAAAATTTGCCATTCTTTATTAGGAGAATCATATCCTGGAATCTACATTCCAACATTGGCCAATCATTTATTACAATGCTGGGTAGGCAACAGACAGTCATATTAATTTAAAAAGTTTAGCAATAGGAAATGGTTGTACTGATCCTACTGAATGTACAGATGAGTCAAAACGATTCAAAATTCATGTTTATAAATATTATGGAAGTCACAATTTTATTAGTAAGTAGTTATATGTAGAAATATTGGCATTCTAAAATGCATTTTATTAAGGCATAGTTGAAAAGTGTTAGGGATTAGCTGAAAGAGTTTAGGAAGAAATTTGTCGAACAATGTAAGAAAAAATTCAATTCAATCCTTATAATATTTATGGTTATTGTTTCAGCTACACACCAGAAGGTAGTAAGATGAGTTGGATATATAATTGTGTTGAATCAAAAAATGAGGACTCAGATATTCCTACTTGTGTTGATGTCCTAGGATTATATTATCATTTAAGATCTGATGAAGTCAGAACTGTAATAATTCGATATAATTTTAGCTCTTAAAAATCAGACAAAAGTCTGCTTAATGGAATATTTGCTCTACTTTGGACAAATATGAAAATAATCCTAAAGCATTTTACTATTTATATTAAAATATCCTTAAAAATTAAATAAGCATATGGTACCTATGGATAAAAGAGAGGAATCAGAGATATTTATGTAGAAGTTTATAAAAGGTGAGTACTTCCCTTGAGCTTATAAAATTTTTGTTAATCAACTTAAAAAAAATGCATTTATTTATAATTAATTAAATGATAATGAATATATAATAATATTCATTAAATAGTTTACACTAACTCATCTATTAACAAAAATGTTCATGAATCTAACGTTTATTTCTATGAGATTGTATAATCAATTCAAAGAAATAAGTTGATATGAAAATCAATTTCATTTATTCTTACGAAATTTAACTAATTTCTGTCTTATTCACTTAATTTCTCTTTATTATAGATGAAGAAATCAAAAGAGTTGATTATTCTTTATATAATAGTCTGAATGAGGCTTAGAAATGGGATACATCTTTTAAATATATTTCTTTATTTCTTAGGTTGTATGATTAGTTTTTCATTCTAAAAAATGCTCTACTAGTTTGTTACTGAAATTAGAAGCCACTATTTAAGAGTGAATGGAATCTTTAATCGAAATTCATTAATATTCAATTTGATGTATTGCACAAGAAAACACTTATTATTCGATCGAGGCTATTTTATCTATATTAAACCTGAGAGTATTGATATTGGGGAAGTAATATTTTGGTTAATAGTTAAGTCTACCTAAAAGATCAAGTATGTTATCCCAATGACCTTGCAAACTGTGATCGATTGGAAAGTTAACGAAGATATGTCGAAATTGGTAGCCTTTGCTATATTTTGGGAAGGAGAGAAGAGATATTTTTATGCTGATTAGAATGTATTATAACGAGTTAAAGAACATATGGATGGAAAAGTGATTTATTATAGTATGGATCCCTTTTTTACACCAATAAAAATTTTACAATCCAACCAAAAGTGTTCTGTAAATAAATATATTTTTAAAGAAGATTCGATTGATCCAAAGGTTTGATAATGAATCAATTTTTGCTTGTAAAGAATTGAAAAAACCTAAAAAAAATTCTTAATTAGTATGATGTCTTATTAATGTAGTTATTTCAAAATGAAGTTGAAACCTTAAAATAACTTACTCATAAAAATATAGTATCACTAATATAAGTCTATGAATCCGAATCTGAGTATTAGATAGTACTTTAATATCTAAAAGGTGGTTCACTCAGTTAATGTCTTAAATATTGTAAATTAAATGGATAAGAGGTAGAAATGATAATACAAGTATAATCTATATTGTTAAAAACATTAGTAAATTTTGGAGGGAATTAATTACATGCATAAAAATGGATTTGTTCATAGAGATATCAAACCAGAGAATATTTTATTTAATGAGTTGGGTTAATTTTCCCAATTAAAAATTATTGATTTTGGAATTGCAAAATCAATTAAAGATTTAGAAATAGATAAAGATAAGAAATTTGGAACTCCTGGATACATGGCACCTGAATTGTTTGATTATACAAATTAAGCATCTTAACAAGTGGATATCTTTGCATGTGGAGCTATTTTTTACTAAATGTAAGTATTAAAAACAATTTTAGGTTGACTGGGCAAAAATTAATTCCAGGTAATAATTAAAAAGAAATAATGGAAAATAATAAAATTTTCATGGTAAATAATTAAATACTTTCAAATATAAAACAACATGAATACAAAAATC
Organism: Paramecium biaurelia; assembly: GCA_000733385.1. NCBI lineage: Eukaryota > Ciliophora > Oligohymenophorea > Peniculida > Parameciidae > Paramecium > Paramecium biaurelia. The sequence goes on from JPFL01000013.1 coordinate 16,328, forward strand.
TTGTTGGTTAAATGCTTGAAGAAAATCCATAAAATAGAATAAGTGCAAGTGATGCTTTAAATTATCTGAAGTTGATGAAAATTCCATCTGTTGCAGGATCTTTATCCAATTAGATACTCTATCTTGACGAACCCATTTAACAGATGCCTAGTTTCAAAAAATTGATTGATAAATAATGATAATATGTTATTATTTATTAATTTGCTTGAGATTATCAAGCAAAAATAAATATTAATAAGATTAAGAGATTATGTTTCTTTTTAATAAATAAAACATTAAAATCTTTATTTTTAGAAACATTTACAATCAAGTAATGTTTTTATAGTTGCTTATCGATAACTATTAATTAAACAAAAATTTATTATTTAATATTAAATATTATTATATGATGATTATTGTACTAAAATAACTTTTTCAAGATCTATAAAGGTTAGGTCTTTTAGCTTTGAACACTGTTCTAAACTTTTTATGACTAGCTCTAGGAACTGTTTTGACAATTGGGAATTTGATTGAGTCACCCTAAAATTAATTTTTTCATATGTACTCTGTATTAATTAGTCTTTCCTCTCTTGATATCAGCACTCTTTGTTAATACTGATGTTCTGAGAATATGAATTGTTTATGGTTAAGCTCTATGATTTCCTGCCATTTCTTAATCTAAAATATGCTTCAGCAGATATTATTACATAATTATGAGACTGCTCCATTTAAAGTTGTGTCTCTAAATTCCTTGTACATATTATGAATGGTTGTTCTTGATTAATATTTAAGAACTATTCCGTATGTTTTAACATTTGTGTCTCTTCTTTCAAATAATTCTTATACTGCTAAGATCTATCCATGTGATGGTTTGAGTTTATTCAGTCTTCTTAAATTCCACCTATCCATTAACTCATGCTATACCAGAATCTGCTTTTAGCAGCAACTGTGTTTCTTGCAAAGATTCTCATACTAATCACTTTTGGATTTGGGTCTTCTTTAGATGGAAGTCTTCTTCCAGAAACCAAATATTATCTAGTCTAAACATATAGCACTTTTATCAATTACTTTCATTTAAAGTGAATTATCTTATGGGTCTTGTGCTGAGTTTTTAACCATTTTTTTATATTTTAAAAAAAAGATTTAATTTCTCACCCAATTTTGATAAACAATAGAATACAAATATATATTATACTAAATAAATTCAAATGCTCTTCAAATTCATTATTTCTAATATTCCAATATCATTAATATATTAATATTAATGCTCACAAATTTATAATATATTATTCATATAAATAAAATTTATGTTATTCACTTTTATATGATTTATTCTTATTGAATTATTATTTTACTTAATAAATTAAAGACTCTCATTTATTTTTGATAAAGGATTCATAATAGTTTATTTTATTTTTTCATTTTAGCAATTAAAGAATAAAAATATTTAGAATAGATAAATGTAATTATATTAAGTTATTTTAATATAAATATTATATTATTATTATTGTAATGGAAAATTAACCATAAGAAGAAATTAGTATAGAAGATATTCGCAAATAAATTAATGAATAATCTTTTCTTGGAAAATTTATCATCTAAGATGTTGATGATAAAACACAAATCATACCTTTTGTTTGTATTGTCTACAATAATAAATATCCAGGATTCTATTTTGAATCAATTTACAACCATTTTATAAGGTTCTCAAATAAAGTTAGATCCTCTTTATGGTTATCATTTAATGATTAACCCATTTAATGGCATCTTCCTTTTTTTGTTCAAATAGATAAAATTAATGAAGAAGTAGAAATTATTGTTCATTTTAAAAAAAGACCAGAAAATGTGTTACCTATATCAGAGAACATTTAAGTTGATATTAAGAATAGATATTTTTGGAATCTTAAATAGGCATGTATGATTAGATATGGTCATAAATGGGAAAGATAAATCTTCTAGACAATTACTATAGAATAATAATATAAAATGTTCCAAAACTATTCTGATCATAATTATAAACCTCAATTTTATGAATTCTTTGATAAAATCTGGGATTTAAACATTTTGAAAAAGGAATAATAAATAAGTATTCCAATTAGGATATTTATTGATGGAAATATGATTTAAAGATCCCATGTCTTCAAAGATGTCAAAGAAACTATGTTAAATATTTTATAACCAATTTTTGAAGATGTATTTTATTAAAATGTTAATTTAGAGTTTGAATTATAATGAATTAAATATCCATGTTTTAGGTTTATAAGTAAATTTGGATTTCCCAGTAAGATAATTGGTGTCAACATTCATCAACCCAGATGGATTTTGTTATATTATTATATAATGATGTATATTTAATTAGTATTTTTAACTTTTTTGTTTTATGTTTATTTTATATTTATTGTTTCTATCTATATATAAGTAATCAACCAAACTTAATAGTTCTAAAATAAATAATAATTTATAAGTAGAAGAAAGAATTTCAAATTAAGAATTGTATTCTAATTAAATCAAAATTGTATAATAAAGGAAATAAAATCTATTGAATAGGTATAAATTGGAGATGGCGAATCTATAGATTCAAAATAAGGATGAATAATTCAATTCTTTTTAGGCTAATGTCATTAAAAACTTGAGATTTGGGTTATATTTGACTTCTTAAACATTAGAAATTATTTTATTTTATTTCAATGGAGTGATTGATCTCTTTTTAATTTTTTTATCGTCTTTCATTTTTTCAGTGGAATATCTAGAACGAGTATTATCAGGGGTCAAGGATTTAGATTATTTTGAATGATATGCATCATTTGATAATTATTTTTGATTAGTGCTATTGAAATTAAATAAACTTGAATCTTTTGATTAGTTCAATGTTTATTAATTTAAAAAATAGTTGTGATTTTTGAATTATTATTATTTTTATGCTTTGTTGTTAATTAGAATTGAGTTTTTATTTAATTTAGGTGTAAATGGTGTTTTTTTAAGTTCATCTTTTAATAATCTTTATTCATTCATTTATTTATTTTGATTGGATTTCTAAAAGCGTTCTAATATATCAATATCTTTATTTTATTGTTTGGCTATTTTAGTTGATAATGGATTAAGATTAGGTTTAAATGTAACTCCTTCCAATTCCTTTTCTATTTTTTCTTATTATTAATTCTATATATATTGAGTCTTCTTTTCTTACCAATAATCCATTTTTTATAAAAAATTATCTACTGATTTTGAATCACTCTATTTAGTTTTCATACTCATCATTTCTTCTAAGATTTGTAATTTTTAATTTTCTTTGATTTTTTCTTGTTTTTCAATTTACCTGATTTTAGCTCTTTCATATAATGATTAATATTCACCATTTTGAATTTTGTATTTGAGAATGGATTAACTCTTTTCATTGACTTTAATTGGAGAATATATTTTATCTTTTCTCAACTCAATAATTTTATTCTAAGTTCTATGAATGACTTTAAAATACTATTTACTGTTTAAATTTATCATTCATTCTATCAACAAAATGATTGATTTATTCAGATGTCATTTTAGTTTATTATGTATAGTTAGGTTATGATGAAACTATACTCGATGCATCTTCTGAATTAATTAGAAGAGGTTTTTTAAACTTTTATTTTTCTAATTTTGTAGGTTCATCCTTAAGTAATGCATTCAATCTCAATAGTGCTTAATCAATTTACTGTTAACTTATGTCATTCTAGAAAAAAGAATTGTTATTATGCATTATTTAACGATAAAATATTATATCAAATTATTCAATCTAAAAACTACAAAATGTTAACCCAAACCTTTTTTTTTAATTCCAAAAAATCCTTGATCTATCTTGATACATTATTTTTTTAATAATAAAGTAACAATGAAACATAAAATTATACAACTTCTACAGGAATATCTTTAACCTTTGTATTAATTATCTTAACCTCATTATTTGATTTCTTATTTAAGTCTGTTTTATCTTTATCTTAAGATTCATTTATAAAAACAAATATTGTTCTTATATTAAAATAAAGTGCTACCCCTTATGTACAATTATTTTAGTTTTCCAAAACTGCCCCTAACATTGTTTACTAATATTCTAGAGACTTAATTTTTTAAGGAGACTAAATTCTTCCTATTAGATTAAACTTAAATTATTTTTCCTTTTTCAATCTCTAAACAAAAAGCTGTGAATAAATATCAAATAAGTTGTTTGATTCAGGAATTATTTTAGAGGTAAGAGTTAAAATCTTTTCCTTTGCCTCCAAATAATATGTGATTTTATTCTCTAATTCACAATCCATTGCTTTAAAGGTTTCTTTCTTATAAAATTCTAAAGTTTAATTCTATTTTTTCTAAAATACCTTTTTCTTTTTTTGATATTTAATAAGTAAATAAGCTTCTTCAATTGTTAAATTTATTGTCCTTAAAAAATAACATGTAAAATTTTTTTTAAGTTGATTAAATATGTCAGTTTAACTTTTATAATGCTCGAAATAGTTAATAAGATATGCATTTTTTTATTTATTTTTTGTAATTTCAAGTATAATGATCGTCTTTTTTTTAATTCTAATATGGGAGAGTCCACTTTCTAGGTTATTCAATTAGGAAATATCTATTTATCTTATTGAATTTTTTATATATTTTATTACATTCAACCCATCTGCAAAGTTATCATAGCAGAAACTTTAAGGTTAGTATTTTAATGACTCTATTAGAGACTTCTATATAAAAGGTTGATATTTTTATTCAATAACAGAAACTGTAACTTAGTACAATTTTTTTTTTAATTTTTCTCTGTTTTCATTCATATTTAATTGAATTTATAAGATCTCTTCTTCTGATAAAATATCATCATCTTAATTCTTTAATATCTCTATTATTTGAAGAAGTCCAAGTTCATTTATTGGTATTTATATTTGTTATTGTACATTTTGATTATCGACCAACATTTTTTCACCAAACTTTGCATTTATCTTCCAAATGAAATCACTTACATCAGCTTCAAAATCACTAATTATATTAATTAATTCTTGTTGATCATACGATCTATTTGAAATAGATATTTTATGATAAGTTAAATAAGTTCGATAATCTTCATGAATCCAACATTGCATTATAGATTAATTATAATATAATTTAATCCATTGATGTTTAGCTGATATTTTTTTTAATTTTTCTTCTTTTGCAGGTATTAAATTTTCTAATTATTGTAGAAAGTTTGAGACCAAATTGATGTATTATGTTAAAGATTTTTTATGATTTATGATTTATTCTGTCAGTTATTGAATTTGCTAAGCTTAAAGTTTCTAAGTTTATGTATATAAATTGACGATACGAGCATTTTCATCAATAGAAAAATAATTATCTTACATTCCAAATTTTATTATAAATATTTCTGAATAGTAATAAATTCTTTAATCTTCTATTATTTAATTTTGATATTCAAGCCAATAAATGAGTAATCACAATGTAGAAAAAGACAATATGATTCAATAGAGTAATTTATTTGTGTTAATCATAATTAAATTAAAGAGTAAATTCTAAGTGGAATGATATTAAATATTAATTTATCATTTCCTTAATTATTAATTGAATTTATGGATTCAAATTGAATAATGAACAAATGCATATTAATTAAAGTCGTAAAATGATATATATATAATAATAATACATATTTAATCATAAAATATGACGTTCTTTGATTTGCTTTGGGATGGTAAAGGTATGACATATGATCACTCATTTGCAATGGAAGTTGTTAAAGTAGTTAATTCATAAATGTTTAGGTAATTGTGCTTGTTTCAATGGGGATTTTTGTAGTTAATATTATATTAAGTGTTATTGTGTACTTTTTACTAAAGCCTAAAAAGTTGAAAGAAGTTGGACAGGTAAATATTACAGATTCATTTTTTGATGTTAAGCAAGAAGGTAAGAAAATATTATCCTATTGAATTTAAGAAAAACCTATGTCTGCAATTATAGTGGAATCAATCAATATTGTTCTGTTTTGGTTTATAATAGGCCCTATGGCTTTGGGTTTGGTTAGTTATTCAGTTTTTAATTTTATTCCCTCTTGGTTATGTGGACTATTAATATTTCTGCTTGGAATATTCGGAATATTAGTTTAAATATGGAGACATTCTTTGTTTTGGAAAAGTAAATAATAAATTATAAATTTTAGATAAGACTATTCAAAAGAGATATAGAAATGCAGCTTTATATTTTAAATATCTTTTAGCATTCGAATTGACCACAGTTATATTTTTCTCAATATTCCTTCCATTAGCCTTTTAAAAAGGATGTCTCTGTGTTTATAATACAGCTTATGGTGTAGATACATTTTTAGATTTGCAATTTTCAACTAAATGGACAAGATCAAATTGGTTGCCTGATGAAGTGTGTCCAAAAGGAACTTTGTGTCATATATATGCTACTTTACCTGAAGAGACATCAAAAGAAGTATTTATAAATGTACATACTGGAACTGATATTGAAGAATTGAATGCAGTAATGAAGTTTGAAGATTCTCAAATTAAAATAAAGTGTGATAAAATACCTTTTCCATCATCTGTTGAGGAAAGAGGATAAAGAAATTTATTCACATGTTTCTTTACAGACCTTTAATCATATACTTTGTATGATTTGGATTTAATTCATAAGGAGAAAGTTTTGAATTCTACAAAATACAAAACAATAGCAGAATAATATTCAGATAATGATCTTGTGATTTTGTTTGGAGGCGATTGGGGTTATTAAACAAAAGGATTAATGATTGTAGATTAAATTAGTAAAGTTAATCCTGATGCTATTTTGATTGGAGGAGATATTGCTTATGATAATGGTAATGTACATTGTTATTATTCATTTGATCTACTATTATAAGCTTTTGAATCTCAGTTTATAAAAATGGGAAGAGTGATTCCATTCATCTTTTCAGTTGGTAATCATGATGTAGGATTTAATGATTATGCTAAATACAATATAACAGTGTCTAATGAGAGAGGACCTCTATATTTCACCTTCTTTCCTTAAAGAAAGTCTGCTAATAATACAGTTCTACCAATTAAAAATAGAGTGACATTCAATATTTAAAAGATGCAAAACCTCTTACTCTTTGGTTTAGATTCAGGATATTTATATCCTCACAATGGAACATAATAAGAATGGATGCTTTCAATTCTAAAAAATGAATCATATGATTCATTTAATAAATTTGCTCATTATCATGTTCCTATTTATCCTACTTGTTATAATAATGATTCATTTATGAATTCTTGGGATAATTTATTATAAGCTAGAGCTATTTGGGTGCCTTTGTTTGATTAGTATGAGTTTGTGGGAGCATTTGAAAATCATGTTCATTAATATAAAAGAACTTTTCCATTGAAGGCTAATAAAAAATCAGATAAAGGAACTGTATATTTTGGTGATGGTTCTATGGGAGTAAGAAGTGTAAATTGTGAGGAGGAATCTAAAACCTATTTACCAGGAAGACCATTTGATAGTATCTTTGAAACAGTAATCACAAACAACAGTGATCATTTTTGGGTATTGAAATCATTTGGAAAAAATTAAACTATAGATTTTAATGCATTTTAACCAGATAATACATTTATTTAAAATAGTACTTATGTTGTTAATGCAAAAGAAAGAAAAATTAAAATAGATTTATGAATATTAAATTCATCAAAATATTTTTCATTTATCAGCTTTATTTAACATGGACAAGTTTCTGTCTTCCATTTCGATTTCATTTAATTTTTCTTATTCTAATTATTGCACATCTCTTTAAAATGAAAAGGGTTCTTTCATTTCCTATTCTCTTACAGGTTCATAAAAGAAGGCATGTCCTCCACAAATTGTTGGATCCAATCCTTCAAATTCTATAGTATTATGGACTCTAAGCAAATTTAATTTTTCCAATATTCTACAAGCTGCATAATGCCAAGCAGCAGACCTATGAATAATTGTAAAACTAATTAAATACCATGCTATAAAGCATACACAACCTAGTACTTAGACTCCCCATTAATATGCTCCCTATTCATAATATATTCCTCTCTTTCTATCAAACCATCCTGGACACATAGCTCCTGCTAAACCACATCCAGCATGAATAGGAATAGCATCTACAGGATCATCTATTTATAATTTATGTAATATTTTAGCCACTATTATATAAATTATGCCTCCTATTATACCAATCACAAAGGCTGCCCATTATTCTATTTCATCATTTGATCTTTAAAATTATAATTAATATTTACCCTGTTACTGCTACAAGACCTGCCAAATTACCATTGCAAACCATCACTAAACTAAAACGATTATCAGAGTTTCGATTAGTAAAATAATGATAAAAGAAAACAAACAATCCTCCACTTGCTCCACCCACCATTGTATTAGCAATTGAATTTCCTACAGTAAAAACTGAACCATTTGATAAAGCTAAAGTAGATCCTGAATTAAAGCACATCCAAGCCATATATAATGTCAAACAAGACAAACAAATAAAAGTAGTATTGGCAGGTTTAAATTAAGATTCAAACTCAGGATTAAATCTATTAGTTCTAGGTCTAAGCATATAAGTAACAACCAGAGCTCCAATTCCAGCTGTTAAATGAATAGCTCCACTTCCAGCAAAATCATGATAACCCATGTCATATAACCATCCTTTAAATGCCCAATGAATGCAAATAGGATAAATAAATCCAGAAAATAATGCACTAAGAGCAATATAACCAGGTATTGACATTCTTTCAGCAGCTCCTCCAGACACAATACTGTTAGCTGCAGCTGCTAATGCTGAATTAAACACAAAATCAGCATAAGATTCAGGATGATCCTTGAATCTGAACCCTGCAAAACCACTAATTCCATTAAATTATGTGTCGTTAGTCTTACCCATCATTAATCCATATCCAACCTAATATTTAACTTATTCATACTATCCACATCATGATTATACTAATGGCTGTGTTAGCATAAACTTTGATTATGATACTTTGAATGTTCCGATATCGTACACACCCTCCCTCTAGAAATGCAAATCCTAACTGCATAATCAGAACAATAGCCCTTAAATTAATTTTGTAATGTACCCAGTTAATGTTGTCCAAAAATGATCCAAGTCATGCTCATAATGCTATATCTCCTGTTTGATATCATAATGAGCCTAATTGAATAATTCGTTCATCACAATTAATAATAATGGATTAAAGATTGCATAATATTAACTATCAATGTAAGATATACGACTTCTATACAATTAAGAATTTTAACAAAATAGTAACTAAGAAATCTACTATTGCCATCCAAACTATAATAGCAAGAGGTTGATCTATGATAATTTGAAAAAAAAAATTGAAAGAAGTTACTTCATTTTATTATTGATAATAAATAGTGTTATCCAAGTTAAGACAATATAATTTTAATTAAGTCCTTTAATCAAAAAATTCAGTTCTATATGTGAATAGAGATTAGATTTACTTATAACCCTTAAAGAAATTTATATACTTTTTATTCACATTTATTTTACTATATTTGAAATTATCTAATTTAATGCTTCAACTATTAAAGGTGATTACTATTTATTATATATGCAATAACAAAATAATTTTAGTTTAAGAAATTATTTTTTTTTAATGCTAGAATAAATGAACTTATCAAAAATATAAAATTATACTCTAAAAAAGAATAATAACTTGAATCAAATTTAATTTAAAAATAAGGGATTATTTTAATATTTGTATTATGAAAATATATATGAATATGGTTAATTTACATATTGAATATTTTAAACAAACAACTCAAATACCATCGAATGTTAATGGAGTTGTTCTTCCAATTTTCTTACCCCAATTTTGTCTATATATTTTCATTCCACATGCTTCACTTACTTCTTCAGCTGAAGTATTACTAAAAGTAATAATTTCAATAATATACTTAGTTACTGCTTACATAAATGCATAAAGTAAAGAGTAAGGAAGTTAATTTCTAGATCTAACTTTGAAACTGCAATGATGAATACCAGTCAACATTAACATTGATGCAATTTAAGGATTACCATAAGCATTGAATCCTAATGGTCTTGGATTTATTTCAATTTCAGCATCATTAAATCTTCCAGTTAATGGAATTGGACATGTATGCCATAAATCAAGACTTATAGGTACTAGATTTCTTTTAGCATCTATTTTTGCTCTTCTTAAGGCAGTTTCAAAATCTTTACCTTTTCCCTTTCTATATTCAAAATTTAATATGATACCCATATCCTATAACACCATTTCCATTTCCAATAAAAATTAGCTATCTAAATGAATTGATTCTTTATAAAGTAGTTACCTAAGTATTAGTATCTCTATCAATAAGAACAATAAAAAATTGATCTTTGATTTTAAAACCTGAACGATTAACATTTTTTGGGTATTAGAATTCTCCTTTCTTTTAAACAAATTTATCAGTATCAGGATTGAAATCATCATTTAATTAATTTTTATCTGTAATAAGATGATTTTTTAATTATTTCTTTCTTTTATCAAGAAATGATTATAATTATCTAAATTCTTCCTCCCTAAGTTAATTGGTTTTATTCAAAGGAGATGATGAATAATGAGTCAAATCTAAAATATTTTTATGTTTCTTTTTGTATTCTGATAAAAAATCATCAAAACCATCATCATATTTGGATGTTCTATGAATTGTATTATAGAGTTTATCTAATGATAATTTAAAGGATTTTTACTTTCTTAGATTTGATTGGTTAAGAAATCTTATAGATTATGAACATCTTCTACAGATTATTTTTATTTAATCCTTGAAGAGAGTTTATTGATCTTGTTTGCAGCCAATTTATTTGAAATAGCATAAGCCATCTTGATTGTGTTTAAATGCATCCTGACAATCATTGATATAAATTTTAATATAAAATCTATATATTATTTATATAAACATTTTCCTTTCTGTTTACTAAATAAAGTCAACTTGTTCATGTCAGATGTACATAAGCTAAGAACTTATAAATAAAGAACCTCTGTTCAAACAAAAAGTTAAAAGTTAAATTCAGAAAGGTTCTAAATATAAATAATATTAGGCGATCATTGAACTCTGATTTGAATAATTATATTCCCAGTTAACCAATATGGACACAGAAATGTTTAAAAAATGCTAAAAGATTTTCATTTAATGATTAATCGGATTCAGACAAAAGAGGATCCATGAGCACTGTAGCTACCTTAACAACTATAAGCACAGACTTTTATGTTTAAGATGATGATCCAATTGAAGAAATGACTTCTTCTAGTGATGAATCTTAGAGTAATACTAAATTCAAAACAGAAATGTGTAAGAATTGGAGTCTTCTTGGTAAATGCAATTATAGTAATAAATGTTAATTTGCTCATGGTGAAATTGAGAAGATAAGTAGACAATCTAATATAAAATATAAATCTAAATTATGTAGATCTTTCCATTAAGAATATGTTAAATCTATTAATATAATTAGGTATGTTTTTATGGAGCTAGATGTTAATTTATTCATGAAAGCAGAAGTGTAGAGCAAATCAAAAAAGATTGCAAATCATAAACAGTTTTCTATTAACCTAGTTAATTTTCATTGAGATTGAAATCTCTTTAATCAATTACTAGTGATTGGAAGTAATAAATTCCACTCTAAGAATGCCTTAAATTGTGGAAGACAAAATTATTAATTTAAATCAATCTATCTTCAAGCAGTGAATGAAGATATTTATGCCTTTATGATTATTTATTTATTATTAATTATATTAAAATGATTTAAGATTAATATTTGTAATTGTTGAAGGACAATTCATTGCCCAATTAAATATGTGAAGCTTACTTAATCCAAAAACAATAAATAATTAAGTAATCTTCAATTTTATTATAAGCAATTTAATATCATATTTTTCAAACATTATTGTTTATGGACCAATAGCCTTATTAAATGCTGAATAAATATGCTCCACTAAATTATCTTAGTAATATGTAACAGTCCTCAGAAAGAATTATGAAGCTTTATTATGCTTAAATGAATAACAGGATGATAAAAAATTAATCTCTTAAACTTAAGATTCTTTTAAAACTTATTTTTAAGAACAAATACTTGATTACTAATTTTTAAACTTTTTGAATGATTTGAAAGACAACCCATATATTATGAATTTAACACTAAATCAATGGCTGGATTAAATTTAAGAGTTTATTGAAATCTCTACTATACAAGAAGTATATTAATATAATTGTAATTTAATTAGATAAACCAAACATAAGTATTGAAAGAATAATTTGAAAGTGGATATTAAACAAAAGAAAGGAAAAGGTTGTAATAATAATATTTTTAGTATTTTCAATTATGATGGTGATGAAGAGAAAACTCCATAATAAAGTGAAGAAGATGAATAAAATAAAAACAAGGTAAATAACATCAAAATTAATATTAGTATTAAAAAAGCAAGAAAGATAGGGATATTTAAAATGAAGAAGGTGGTGAAGAAGGTTATGAAGCTAGTAATTCTGATCATAAAACTAAACAAAGCAAAATGACTAGGAGAAGGAGAAAATAAGCAAACAATTAAGAGTTTGATACCGATAGAGAAAATGTAATATTTAATTAATAACATAGAAATAAAAAGTTTGAATATTTTTATGTATTATTTGTAATAAAATAATAGTGCTAAAATATTAAAGCTATTAAAAGTATTAATTAATTAATTTATAAATAATATCTTTAGAAAAATCAATTAAGTACTATTAATTATTTTAATAATGAAGCTCAAATTTGTTATTAATTTTAGTAATAACTTAATTTTATTAATTAATAATTTATTGTTAATAAATTACCATGTTTTTCTCAGAACTCATAATTTCTTGATAAAGTGCATATAAATTTTATTATTTTTTGATTGGAAATCTTTTTGAATTTTACCTTGTTCAAAAGATCTCATTTTTAAAAAATAATTCGTCTAAACATTTGTCAAATGAGGTCTTATGAATAATTTTTATATGTTAATAAAAAAATTAAAAGAGCACATTCTGATTACGATAGATGATTATACCAATCAGAGATATATAGCTTAACATAATCAAATGATTCTTGAGAAGATATGGCCTGCTTTTATCAATTTAGTAAAAATTTATGCTATAATTGGACTTGTATATATAATCATTTACAACTCTTTGTACTTTTAAAGTTTCAACACATAACTAACTACCTATTATTTATACATTTGTTTTATTGGTGTGCTATTGTTGGTGTATATAGTCAGGAATATTATTACACATTTAAAGGAATAGCATCGTTTAACACTGATCAACTTGACATTAATACTGATTGAGACATCTTTTTAATTATTTTTGACAGAAATCTTTATATCTAATGAATCTGATGGTAAGATTTTGACGATATGTTAAATGTTTATAAATTTGTTACTGATTCTAGGAATAGTAAGAACGATAAAATTAAGAATTATTTTATTACTGAAATTTTACATTTATTTTGCAATCAGAAATATCACATTTCATTTCAAATCTTTACATTCTCTGAATATTATCATATTCATAATAATGATATTATATTTTTGGGATTAACAATTAATTAGTCTGAGTAAAGTTTCATAATTTGCAGATTAAACTTTGAGAAGTATTCCAAGTGCAGTTTGTGTACTTGATTCTTATAGCAAAGATGTTCTATTTACAAATAACTTCACAAAAAAAATGATGTAATAACTAAATAATGGAGGGTTGACTGGAACTAAATCACTTAATGTCATTTAACATTAGAACTTGTCTTCTTAAGAATCTTTTATTACTTCCTCTATAAACGAGATTATTTCATTTTTTTCAGGACTAAATTTGAATTAATAACAATTACAAGAACAATTTAATGAAGAGAGTCAGCAAAAATTTGAGGAATTAAAAGAAGCAAATTATTTGAATTAAATAAATTTAAATTAAGCTCTAGACATAATTAATAAAGTAGAAAATTTATCAAATGGTAATATTTATTTATTGCAATGCTAATATGAGAATAATTAATCATCAGAATATCCAGCTATGATTGAAGTTAGAATAAAAACAAAACTCTAATATGGAATGAATAAAAATGCAATTCTATTAAATTTTTATGATATTTCCCCTAATTTTAAATCATCTTACTACAAAAATCTCAATAGATTCAAAAGTTAGGTAATTAGATCAATTTCTCATGAACTTAGGACCAGATTGAATGTTATATAAGGTTTTCTTGAAATAATCTAATATAAAAGTTAATAATTTGATAAGGAAACAAATAAATTAATAAGAGCAGCCTTTAATAACTGTAGGATTCAAAATCTAATAATTAATTCTATTATAGACTACAACTTGATTAAGGAGAAAAAGTTAGTTACTAAAATATAAAAATGTAAATTAATTTAAGTGGTTTAAGAAACAATAGATTTATTTTAGGAAGAAGCTGATTTAAAAGAAGTTAAAATAGTTTTCTTTAAATTAATTAACTAAACATAATATGAAAAGTTAGATTATGAAAAATTCTAAAGCATTTTGATCCATATCATATCCAACAGTTTGAAATTTAATAAAATAAATGGTTAAATATTTATCACTCTCAGTAAAGATAGTTAAGAAAAACATATGTAAAATTCAAAAGAATATGAAAAAAAACTCATATAGCCATCGAATCCTTCTCAACTATTTAAAAGCTCTTTAGATTTAAATGAAAGTTCCTTTCATTTTCCATTAAGAAAAAATACTATGTTTAAGTAATACATTAATCCAAGTAGTCAATTTTCAAATAACAACCAACTAACTAATACAAATAATTATGATTATTATCTAATAGAAATTAAAGATAATGGAATTGGAATCAGTTCATAAAAACTAGAAGCAATATAACATCTTTTAAAAAATGAAGAATTTTTTGAAGAATAGAATTTAGATGCAGCTTCAGGGATGATGCTTGGTTTAAGAGCATCGAATACTTTAATTAAATTTTTAGGAGGAAAGGAGGAAGAAAACTATATTACAATAGATTCTATAGTTAATTAAGGAACTACAGTTTGTATACACTTAAAATGTAAAATTGCATAATTGACAGAATTTATGGCTAGTGATTTATATAATAAAGAAGGGTCTTAAATTTAAGTAGAAGGAGAGATTGCAGATTTTGATAGTTTTAGTCACAAATATAATGTTTGGACTGATCCAGAAGTTAGCAGTAGAACAAATATTTTTCATAAGGTTAAGAGATCTCCTTAACTAAATATTAATTTTTAGAATAGCAATTTAACTAATACTAATAAAAGGGGGAGTAATTATTTACATTCTGGAGGAAATCTCTCAAGTCTTCTTAGAAATAGTGGTGGGAGTAGAATATTATTCTAGTCTGCATAATGCAACTGTGATTAAAAAATTGTAATTGTAGATGATGAACCTTATAATTTACTTGTTTTAGAATCTTTATTGAGATAGTTAGGGTATAATTCAATCAAAGCATATAATGGATAGTAATGTCTGGAGTTGATTGAGAAAAGCATTTAATAATTCGAAGAACATAAATGTTAAGGATTTAAGGCCATCATCATGGATTATTAAATGCCTATTATGAATGGATAAGAAGCAGCGAAATAACTTACATTTTTGTTTAGAGAATAGCCAAAATTCTAAATACCAATTTTTGGATTGACAGGATTTTCTGGGGAAGATGATTTAATTAATTTATTGGATGCAGGAATGAAAGAAGTATATATTAAGCCCATTACTTTAAAAAATGTAGAAGAAATTATCAGTAGTATATCTATTAGCGAAAATAAAGAAACTTCACATTTTTCTTCAAAATAATTACATTGTCTTGAATTAGATTATGCGGATGATGAAGAAAAATTGGTAAATGAATGATACTTATTAATTATTTTTATAAATTATACTAATAATATATATATCATCAGGATATACTCAGTTGAGATTAATGAAATTGGAATTCCCAATTAATATGAGTTAATAAATATGTATTTTAATACTAAAGGTTATGAATGCATATATAGAAATAATGTAATTCTTAGAATTATATTTAATTTATTTATGTATAAAATAAAACCCACATTGTCAGGGAGAATTACATCATATTCTTTAGTAGGATTAGGATTCATTTCTGTTGATTTTATTACTTCATACATTGATAATACATACAGACGCAAGTATTCAGAACAATTTTAATAAATATAAGATGAATACGATGTAAAAAATTACATAATAAGATATCTGATCAATTCAAAATCAATTATTTTAGAAATTTTACATATGGATTCATGTCCACTAATTTCAATTCTCTATTGCATGTGAAATTGAATCAATTTTTAGGATAGAGATAATACTCACCCAAATTTAAATTAGTACTACTTTTGATATACAAGGTTATTAGTCCTTTAGCTCCTATTCCTTATTATCTTTTTGCGGGTTTCTTAGAAAATAAACCAATAGATGTCATATTCTCAAATTTATTGAATGATTTGAAGATTTTGATACCTTTTAGGCTTATTCTGGATTATTTAAGAATTAGTAATTTTTTTTTTAAAAAGTAAATATAAATTTTTACTTTTTAGACCTTAAACTGGAAATTCTTTAGTTCCAAATAAAGGTTTATTCATATGTTTTGTGGCAGCAAAGATAATGAATTCATCTTTATTAATATGTATGTATGATAAGAAAATCATATTTTGATAAAGCTGATAATTTGAGATCTTATATATATATTTTTATAAATCATACATTCGAATTAAATCAACCAATGGATTTGTTGCTTAAAGTTTATAATTTTCTTAATTAAGTGCTGCTTCTTAGCAATTAACAAAAATCTAAATCAGCAACTTACTCTAAAGGATGTCCTTCATCAGGAACTAACTTTAATATTTTAATAGATTACCTACATCAAAATCATCAACCTAATTTACAGCTAATCTTGACTATCTTCTATTATTGGATAATTAAGATTAAACCTTAAGATCCAATTCACTTTAGGATCTTAATTCTATAATTGTCCTTAATGAAGGTAATTCTACCTTTTTCTTTTTAGTAACGTTCAGCTATTTAATTTTACTCTTAATATTCACAAACCAATGATGTTTCATACTATCTGATATTATAATTCTTTGTTCTATTTTTTAAGTAATAAATACTAGGATTAGTTTCTAACAATTTTGCTAATAAATCTAGTTCACTTAAACTAATGTTTTTTTCTATTGATTTATCAAGTGGAGAGGTTCCATCATTAGGAATTAAAGATAGTTTCTTTTACAATAATTTCTAAATTTTTGTAGTATCAATTTCATATTTATCAAAATGCTTTTCACTAGGTAACTGTGATGTAAATGTCATAAAATAGAGTAAAACACCTAAACTATATAAATCAGAAGTAATATTTGGAGGTACTCCATTATAAAACTCAGGTGCTATAAATCCTTCAATTTATCTATTCAAAATCCAATCTAATTTATCATTAATTCGATATTGCTAAAATAATACCAAAACATTTTTATACTTTGAAAGATAAGTTAATCAAAAAGATCTAAAGGAGTTAATTATTGGAGTTAATAATTATGTTTAGAGGGTTAAGATTTCCATGATAAAATTAATGTTTATCTAAAAATTTAAGCAATTGTAAAATTTGATAGACAATCTAATTTATTAGATATTTTAATTACTGAAGCTATTTGAACTTCGTGTAATGGATTTGTTAATATTAAATTATAAAGGGACTCTCCTTTGAAATGTTCATATAGGATAAATAAATATGAGTCATCCTCGTAAACTCTTCTTAATTGTAACAAATTTGAATGCTTAATAGAACGTAGCATTTATATTTCATTATGAACAACTTCTTCTATCTCAGGCCATTATTCAAAATCTTCCATCTTGTAAATTTGAACTGTGAATTATGCATTATTCTATTTTGATAATCAAACTATTACAGATTTCTTATAGCATTAATAAATTCCAGGCAACATTCTATCTGTTAATTTATATTTCCCAAAAAAGTCATTCAATTTACAATATTGTTTCATCAATTTATACCAATTTCTATATTGAATGAATTATGAGAAGAATAAGTAAGTATTCCCTAAATTATTAGAAATAATTAATCCATAAGTTTTTGCTTCTTTATATTAGATTAATTCTTTTTAAATACTGCAATTACTCAATATTAAATGAGTATGAATTTTTTCATATTAACATATAAGGATATTAGGATATATATGAAATAATTTCTCTGAAAATTCTTATTTTTATTAATTGTAACTAAAAACATTTCCTGATTAAAGTTGTGGATAGAGTAAAATCTTTTTCATATATTCTTCTCCAATTTCTTTAAGATTTGATTTTTCTAAATCTTTTTGAGAAAATTTTCCCACCAAATTTAATAGCCAACTAACTGAATTTTATTATTAGTGATCAGAGGATTTCATTTAATTTATGTATTTTTATATATAAATATATCTATAAATTATTCATCATTTTCATAAACAAATATTAAATGAAGTAAGAAAAAACTAAAACTAAGCCAAAGGATTAGAGAGAATAAATCTTACCTGTAAATTAGATAGTCTAAAAATGCCAATAGACATTAGGTATTTATTATACTAATTAAAGAGATCACATAATTTGAATAGTAAGAATTAAAAAAAATGTTTTCTATTGTTTCTGATAAAATGCATTAAGTTAATTAAAAAATCTAAACTTTTGAAAGAGAAGAACGACTCTTGAGAAGGGATAATGATGAATGGGAATTCTATTTGAAAGAAAAAACTATTCTTATAAAATAGCTAACATTATTAATTGATTTAATTAGTGGCAAAGATCATTCCTTTGAAATAGATATATCTACCAATCCTGCTTATAATGAAGTTCAAGCTTTTGCTATTCATAAAAAATAATAGGGAGAAGATCTTCTAAAAGCCATTTAGAACAATGAAACTTCGATTATTATGCTATAAGCAAAATTATAGGAAATAGAAGAAGAAACTAAACTTCTAAGACAATCAGGTGCTTTTTGGAATTGTGTTCGTTGTAATGTCACTTTAAAGGAAGGGTTTAATGAAGAAGTATTTAAAAATTTTATTTGAGACATGCATATTTCATCCAGGTAAACTCAAGTATTTTTCGTGTAGAACATGTGGAGGGGATGAATACTTTACCTGCTGTAATTAATGTAGAGATTGCAATCCTGGTTGTAAGAAAGGCTTGCATAAACCTTGAAACATTATATATTTTATTAAGATTTTAATGCTTAATTTAATAATTAAATTAATTTCATTTGTCAAATGCCATTTTATGTCCTTTTATCATTTATTATAGGTCACTTATAACTTTTAACTTTTTATCTTTTTATTATCGTTAACATTCCTCTTGATTCTTTATTTTTTCTAATTGCTCTTTTTAACATTTTACTTTTTCTAATTCATTAGAGAAAGTCTATTTCAGATTATTTTCTTTCTAAATATTAGATTACAATTACTTCATGATATTAATTTACTATTTTTTTGTTTTCGTAAATATTGTTAAGATATTTATTTTTATAATTATCCTTTACCCTATCAATTTATTCTAATTCTTTTATTAATTACTGAGTTTATAATTTTAATTGCCTATTATTTTCATCTAATTTTTTATTTTCCTATTCAACACTTTTAAACTAATTCGAAAGCTCACTCAATTTTGTCAAATTTTAGTCTAGTTTTAATTGTTATTTTTCAATTTATATTTTCTGATCATTTATCAAATTTTTATTTTCTTACTCATTATTGTTTAATAATTTTAGTTAATTTTCTAATTCACTTATTCTTTATTATGCAGAAAATAATAAGTTTTCTTAATTTTTATATTGTTATTCTGTTATTAAGAATTCCTTCGAACGATAATTTTCAGTTTCTTCAAATTATTTTTGTGCTCTTTATAGAGTGAATTCATTTTGCTATTATAATTAAGAGAATTTTAATTTGATTTAGTCATTCTATTGCCTTTCATATTATAAATCTAACTCAATTTATTTAAGATTTCGTTTTAATTAATCATTTTCTCCTTAAATATTTAATAATTACTCCTAAGTCTTTGCTAGTAGCTATCGCTCCAATTATAATTCCTTATTAATAACTAAAATATTAATAAATTAATATACATGATTCAGAATTGTTTGGTTTATTGAATGTAATGACAGGTTCAAAATAAGGAAAAGACTATTACATTTGATTTTCAATTTTAGATTCTAGATCTAATATCTTTTTCTTTAAAATTAATTCTTTTGATCTTTATTCATTTATTTCTTTTTCTCTGTTTTCTACCTTCAAATTAACTATTCTTAATTCTTCTTCTTATCTAGTGATTTTTTCTTTCATCTAATTTGATTACTCCTATTCTGAAATCATTTGGTACTTTATTTAGGTTAACTATTATTCTAGTTTTTAAATTTTTTTATTTGAAGTTTACAAATTAGATTTCAATGATTATAATTCATATTACTGTTATTCAACATTTCCATCAATCTCATTTTTCTTTTAATACATTTACTATTATAATTCTCTATTAGAAATTTATTCTTTGTCTAATTGTAATTTCAATTTCATATTTTCTTCCTTTATTCTATCAGTTTAATCTTTAACTGAATCTAATTCTCTTTTTAATCTTTAGGATATCTCTTGCTCTGGAATTTCATATTATCTCTTTTAGTATATTTAATTTTCTATTTGTTGCATTTTAAGACTTATTACATTATAATCTTCCTTAAACATTTCATTTTCAATTAAAATCTTTTCATTTTCTTATTTTAATCTTTCATAATCATTTAATGGAACAGTATTCATATCATGCTATTAATAAGATTTTCCCAATTGATCTAATTTAGTGCTGTATTCTGACTACATAATTTTCATTTCTTTGTTTTGAGATTTTAATTCTTTTTTGATCTATTTATTTTCATGTTATTTATCATAAATAATTTATTGTAATTCATTGATTTCTTAAGTTAAACGTAAATTTTGTTAATAATATTCTGTGAGTAATTTTTTAACTTCTTTACTTCGGTAATACAAAATCCTATATTCCCTTAATAATTTTTCTTTAGTCACAGATTCTAATTTAGTTGTTTACATGAGATTATCTTCTTTACTTAATTATCCTGTCTCTAGTTCTTTTATTTTTTTTTCATTATCTACAAGTACTTCATATTTCGATTATGCATTAATAGGATTCATTTTCAATTTCATAATTTCTTTTATATCACTGGAATCTGTTAAAGAACTTGACTCATCACAGGGAGATTCAGTTCTTCGATTTCTAAATTATTTTTTGGAAGAACTAATTGATCTTGAAGGACTTAGTTATATTTATTTAAATTACCTTGAACTTCTATCAACAGTATTTTTTGCAACTTTTTACTCTAAGATTTTTACATTAGGTCTTGAACTATCTCTTTATTATTACATCTCCTTTGAGAAACTTCCAAGTTTATTTTCAAAGGTTTTCTTATTAATTTTTGGAGTATTTTAAGCCTTAGATGACTTTAAAGGTTTTTTAACTTTTTTTTTAGATTTACTTCGGCTTTGTTCAAGACCTTTTAGTTAAGTTCTTGATTAACTATGTGAACTCTATCCTTTCTTACTTTAACTTTTCTTTGACTTAGTTGATTTTCTACTTTTATTCTCTGAAACTGGAGATCTTAGACGATCATCAGCAATGAAAGTTCTTAACTTCTTTTTAATTTTAGCTAATTTCTTTCCAATATCAGTTAATTATGTTAGAGTTTAGTTTTTACCATTAAATTCACATTATTTGGCTTCCTCAAACAAACTCTTTTATTCTCCCTCTCTATCCTTAATCCATTGTTTAGAGAGAGGGGAAGGTGGATGACTTATATTTTTTAATAGACTATTAATTTATTATTGAAACCGATTCTCACTTTTTCTTTGATGTTTGGAGCTGGTTCTTGTTTATGACATTATTTTTAATTATATTGTTAAAATTTGAATTTTTCATATTACTAATAATAATTATACTTATCAAACCTAATTTAGATTTTAAGTTGGTAGAAGAAGGTAATAAATTGATTAGTATTCTATTTATAATAGTAAATAAAAATTTATCTTACAAAGAAATGGTAATTCTTAATTATATAATCAATTTATAATAATATAAACAATAATTTAATTTTACTTAAATCAGTAATCTTTAGATTTTGACTAAGATATATTTAATTTCATTGAAAATTATCAAGGTATTGTTATTAGAACCATATCAAATAATGAGATTTGTTTTGATTGAATTTATTAATCTTCAATATTATAACTTGTAAACTAATTTTGAATTAATTAACAGATAAATGAGCACAAACAGAAAAGATATCATAAAACTTATGAAATCAATGAATATTGATCCATCTACGTTTTCTGAAGAAGATATAAGACAATTTTAATAAGGATAAGTGATTATGAGTGATAGTGAATCAGATAGCATGAGAGATTCTGTGTCTGTAGCTGATATAGAGCATTATTAATAGAATAAACATAATAGAGGGGGGAACACTCATGACACAGTCAATATGAAAAATGTATTTTTAATTAATTCCATCTAAGAATTATTCATCCATTGTGGGCATGTAAGAGAAATAAATAGCATTTCTAAATGCAGAAATAAAAAGAATTCAAGCAGCTAACGATGCTGATAGACAAAGAATTTTTGCTAATCATCGAATAGAAACTGATAAACTTTTAAGTGAAATCAAATAACTTAAGTCTAAGATGATATATCAAGAGTCTCAATTACCAGGAATAAGGGAGGCTTTGGCATAAGTCAGAGATATGTTAGCTGGATTAGTTCCAGAAGCTGTTTATTTGAGATTGAGAGATATGAATGAGAAGGAAATGCCCATTTAAGATTGGGTATTGGTTTAGGTTTGGGAGATTGTGTATCCATTCAAAAAGGAAGGGGAATTTTAGAAAAAGGAAATATTGGCTTTAAGAGAAGAACTTCGATAAATAACAGAAAAGCATTAATTCTTATTAAATGATTTGGAACATGGATAAAAGATGATGGTAGATAGAGAAGAGGATATTCGTAGACATAAATTAAATTATGATAATGCTAGGAAAGCTTTAGAGTTAGAACTAACTAAATCTTAAGAAGAATTAGCCCTTTTAAGAGAGAAGGGTGCAAGATTTGATGAATTGAGTAGGGATTATAAAAGATTAGAATAAGAGAAGTTTTTATTGGAAGAGAAGGCTGGTTTCTATCAAAATAATTAAGCTGGTGATAAGGCAGGAGATTAATATAAAGCATAGGATGATTCCAAGAGAAAGGGTGATCTTCTATAATAAGATAAGGAATATTTAACAAAGGAGAACATATAGCTTTTAGAGAAGGTTAAGAGATTGGAAGACAAATTAGATAGAACAGAGAAGGAATATTTGGAAGCAAAAAATTAAGCTTAAGAATATCTATTTTAATTACTCAATTCTAAAACTGATTAGACTTAGGCTTATGAAAAAAGAATTTACTCTGAAATTGCAGATCTTAAAGAAAAACATCATCATGAATTGGAAATTGCAAAATAGAATTTAGTTGATATATATGAGACTTAGATTAAATTCTTGAAAGATGCAAAAGAGGAAATTCAACTTAGAAAAGATAATTTAGAAGGATAAGTTAAGGAGAAATCAACATTATATGATCATTTGTTAATTGATTATAGAAATTTATAAAGGAAATTGGATGGTGATTTATCTGAATAAAGAATTCAATTGAGATTAAAGATAGAAGAGTTGGATAGAGTTTAGAATATCTATGAAGATACTTTGGCTAATCTCAAAGCTACTAAACATGAGAATGAAATGTTAAGAGAAAAAATTAATGTTTTAAAAGCAGAATATTATAAATGTTAAGTAGAGGCAAAGGAATAGATGTGCAATATAAATGCTTAATTATAGGTGGCAAAGGAATAATTAACTAATTATGAAGGAATTGAAAAAGAAATTGATGATGCCATAATGAAATCAGCAGGAAATGAGTATGATGCAATGAATCCATTATTGGGATTCATGGGTACTGTACCTACATCATCTAAAAGGAGAATTCAATAGGCATTAAATCTAGCTTAAAGATTATAAGTAAAATAAAGAGAATCAGAAGAATTACAAAGATAATTAAGAGATAGAAAATCAGAAATAGAGAGACTATAGGAAGAGACTAAATTATAGAGAGATGTTCTTGACAAAACACATCAACCGTAAATAATTTATATTTATACTGATTAGTCATTCTTATTTAGTAGCCCATATTGAAGAAAAAGATAGAGAAATTTTAAAATATAAGTCTCTTTTAAAAAGATATGATTAAGATTATTAGATATTAAAAGCTGAAAATGATGATATTGCTAATGTAATTATGATTTAATTAATTTAATAGAGATTTATGCGGGCAGAGGAAGATTTATAAAGATTGAGGATTAAAAGATAGAACTTATAAAATATTTAAAATATTTTAATAGGTATTGCAACTGGTAGTTAGAATGATATGAGATAAAATTTGAGAAGTGCTATTAATGAAATGTCAGAAGCATTAAATACTAAAACATATATTGATCCTTAGAGTGCCATTTAGAAAAAGGGTATTAATTGGGATTTATTTAGGTGGTATTCAAAATAGTCAATAAAAAGAATAAGAAGGACCTGCATGGTATTCAAAATTAAAGCAAAAACAGAATAAATGACATCATATTTAGTACTTACTAATTAAGAGGATAATCATTATTAAAATTAAATATTAATATTAACTTTTGGTAATTATGTATGAGAGATAAAAGCGATGATTGGTTATTTCTATAGTAATCAATTAGCATTGATCTCTAATATTAAATGTGTTTCTCTGAGTAGATTGTTCAAAGGAATAGAACACCTATACGGATACAACACAACAAACTTTATTTACATTTTTCCGATGCTATAAAGATGATTATATTTAATTTATAAAAGATATATAATGAATTAAGGAGAAGGAGAAGTCACAGAAATTGAATAGTATGAGAAAGTGGTGAAGTACATTGTTAAAAATACACCATTTGGATAAGCTAACTTAGTGATTAAGGATTTGTGTAAAATCATTGGGAATATTAATCCATAGCATCCTATTATGCTATAAGCATTGAGGGATCATAATGAGGAACATTTAGCTTTGATTAAAGGTTAAAATACTCAAGTAATAGTCTATATTGATATCTTAGATCCTTACAAGTGTACTGAATTCTTAGGAAGACTTTTATGTAGATTAGAAAAACAATGAGACAATTTAAGTGGATCATGAAAAATTAGAAATAATAACTCGATCTTAAGTGGATTTACCATCAGATCCAGAACTTAATAATCTAAGAGATGCACTTGAATAGTAACTCAATCTATATTTGAGTCAATAATTTAATGAGAAAGTTTGTGGAGCTTATGGTATAAATAAAATGCATTGAATTTTAGTTATGTATCAAGGTGATGTTTCAGAATTTACATTCTACATAGGAATTACTGCAAAAACAATCAATTTACCAAACTTTTTGTAAATTAATCCATAATATTATAGCTGTGGAAGTTGGATTTCAACTTGGGAATTAACAAAAACATTATTGAAAGGTGATTTGAAAGTGTAAGCACATTATTATGAAGATGGTAATGTGCAATTAAAAAATGTAAATACTTTTTCAGAAGGAATCAATATAGATTTGTCATCTCCTAGTGAAAGTGCCAAATAGATTGTTCATACAATCTCTAAATTAGAAGATAAACATTAAAAAGGAATGGATACATTATATAATTCGATGCCTGATATTTTCTTTAAAGCTATGAGAAGACCCTTACCAATTACAGGTACAAAGATGAATTGGAATGAAAATGTTCACAAATTAGTAGCAAATTTGAAGTAATGAAATTATAATAAATATTTAATGAACAAATTAATGTTTCCTTTTGAAGGATATACAATTTCTCTAAAGATTTTATTATATCATTCCTGTTACATTTATTCATTACTAAACCCATTTTTTTAAAGCAAACTCAAAACCTCTTTTTCATTATAAGTTTTACTCTTGACTTCTTTTCCTTGTTTACTTATAACAACAATTTCTATCTTAGATGGCTAAGGGGAAGATGTATCCATAGTTTTCACTAATGCTTTTATTGCTATATCTAATCCCTAATAAATTCTAAGAATAGATTACTTATTCCAAGGTTAAATTATCTTTATAATCTTATTTTAAATAACTATTTGCAGCTAAGTTATTTTTTCCAATTGCAGTTGCTTTCCAACCTGCGTAATTACCTGATGGATCAGTACTAAATAATTGAAAACCATTTTCCTTATCATAGCCTGCAAATAAGAATGCTGTTCCAAAAGGTCTCTATCCACCTACTTAAGTTTTATTCTGTTTATAATCACATATGTTTATTATCAATTATTCTAAGCCAATATTATCTTAAAACTAATATCTATAATTTGATTAATAGTATACCTATGATTGGCTGCAGCTTCTCTAGCATAATTAATTAAAATATTAGCATCTGCTGTATGACCTGAGACAACTGAAAATATGTGTCTATCAATTGGATAAATTTTTTCAGAATGTTTTGAATGTTCTAGTAAATGAGATACTTCTTATTTTTCAGTAGCTAAAATCATTCCATCATTAGTTAAGACTCCAAGTGCAGATCCTGTTTGATTAATTGCTTCAATAGCATATTCAACCTATTTTAATCTACCATCTGGAGTGAATGTATTAGTCTTTTAGTCGTATCTCCTTGACATTTAATTTAAATTAATATATACTGGTGTTCAAATAAAATTAAGGTAATAATAATCATAAAATCATATGCTCCACAACATACTATTGCATTACAAGCATTTCCTATAATCCCATTTCTAACATCAATTTTCTTGTATTATTGATAATATGCAAAATTTGATTTTCATAATTGGGCTATAAATATTGCAATCCATTTATTATTTTGATTAAAATACTCTATTATTATCATATAAATAAATTACTCCTAAAGATAAACATATTAATCCAGCTAAATGGTCATAATCTGGATTATGTTATTATTATATAGATTATCTTCCTTGTTCTATCTTTCTGATCAATTCACTCATTTGTTCAACAAATTTCAAATGTTGAACACTTACATTTTATTCAATAAAGTATTGAACTATCGAATATGCTTTTAATAATGATTTATGAGAATTTTTCTTTTCAATTTTGCTTATAACTCTTTCAAATTTATCCAAAATAACTCTATCAATATTTTATCTTAATGCTTAATATTTCAAATTAAATTTATCAAGCAAATAATTCAAACATCTAGCTGTTTTTATTTAAAGTTCTATTTATGATTTTATATTTATTTCTATTATCTTAGCAGTTAAAAATTTAACTAAGATTTTGAGGATTTGATGTAACTTGTATTTATATATTTAAATGATATACTTAAAATTCCAAATTTATCTAATTATTAATTATAAGTCGATTTAAACATTCTATTATCACACTTCTATGCTTGTAATAAAAAAGCTAAGCTTAATCTTACTAACTATATAAATATTGAACAATAAATGGAACTATTTATGCAACATCTTTGTAACTTTCCAAATCAGAAAGTACTAAATCATAAAATGTTAACTTACATTAAACAAATTCTTGAGAAAAATTAAATTTTAGACTTATTACTTCTTTTTCAAATAAATCCTTAAAATTTTTCACAATAGATTATTAATGAATTGTCAATATACTAATTATGTTATCCTTTATAATATTGAAAGACTTTTTATTTTCTGCATTTTAAAATTATTCTGTTTATATGATATCCTTATATTGCACTTATATATATATTAAGAGGTATTTACTTATTGATTGTGTCTCTTGAGAATTGATCATCTAATAATCTTTCATAACATTGAATATGGAAAGAGAGGGAAATCCTAGAGGAATTTTAACTGTCCTCATCTAATGAGAAATTAGATCTCTTAAATCCAAACTCTTGAATATTGAGATTCTATACTTAATCATTAAGCACATATTCATCCATACTTTTGGATAAATTAATACTATCCATATATTAAAATCCATAGATTTCAGACTAAAATGATTTTGGTCACAGTACCTTCAACAAGTTTTGATCCTTGATAGCCAATTCAATATCTGAAGAATTGAGTTACTTCTTTCTGAAGTGTCTTTAATATTTTATTGCTTCCTAATCATCATATTAATATTCACTTGAATGATCTTCCTCACATTTTATTCAACCAATATGAATAAATGTAACTCTGCCCCTTACTCTATAGTTTTATCTCGAAGTAGTCCTTTCAATATGCTTTCATCTCGATACACAGACATTGAAGAAAACACAAATTTTGTCGATTTGATATTTACATTAAAAAAGATATTGAAATAACTTCTACAACCCCACCTGAAAAGATGAGTATAGATCATTTTTTCTCTCTTTTTGGAGTTAAATCTCTTCTACCAAAGGGTGAAGCATCTCTTTTCATAGCAATCTCTGGGGTTCTACTTCTTTCCTATTACGATTGACGAATTAATATTTCCATTCCATCTAATGTGATCTTGCGAGTTGTATTCGTTAATGTTTATTTACCAAAGAAGGCTTTAGGTACTAAATGTTAATCATATGCCCAACATTCAATAGAAATTGGTTACTTTTCTCTAGCCTAATACTAAATGCACATGTTGCATGTTTAAGATTGCTATTACAACTAAAAAAATATAAGTAAATTGATGTACTTACACTTAAGATATTTGAAAATTAACAATGTTCACCTATTTTAAGTAGAAAATAAATGTCAATAGGTATCAATTCTGCTTATGCCTTTATCGATTCAATATATAACTTATTCATATATTATAATATAAATGTTTTTATTGATGCTTAATGCATATTTTCTCACTATCAAATCAATAATGAATATTTATTATCATAAAGACAATAATTGAGACATTTATAAGTAAATATTTGTACTATTTAATATAAAAATCAATCCTCTTTTTGCAGTAGACAATTTGGACATACATCGAAATCACATATTTAACATCTATGTGCTTAGTTTTAAATTGTTTCACTACAGTAATCGCATACGTGATGAGGTACAATACTCAATTTCATTCTTTATAATAGTAATTAAGAGTTTACGGATGTCCTGCTCCACACATAATTCCAAACAAGGGTGGAGGCATGCATTACAAGCAGAATGCTTCTTAGCATTATTAGCACCAATAGCGAGATCTGCAATTTTTAATCTTACATTCTGCACATGGATGACCACTACTTGATTTCCATGTCAATTAATGTCCACTCTTATTACAATAATAGGTTGGAGGTGGAAAGTATTCTGGATTAGTTTATTGTTGAGGATTCATAACTAATTAAATAAATGAATTCGAATGATAAAACATATTTATTTATTATTGTACTATTCATAATTATATCAATCCTTGGGCTTCTTCTTGATTCTTAATTAGTTTGAATGTCCACACTTTCTTTTTCTGCAATTATGAGCTTTTGGTGGTAATCTTTTTATTTTTTATAAAATTCAATACCTGGCATAGCAAACTCTGCATATTTTTTTTTCAACGTTATACTTTTTGGCAATAGCAGCAATGGTTGGCTCCATACCACCTCCTCTGAGTCTCAATACTAAATGAAGTGTTGATTCTTTTTAAATGTTATAATCAGAAAGAGTTCTTCCATCCTCTAATTACTTTCCAGCAAAAATTAATCTTTATTAATCAGGAGGGATTCCTTCTTTGTCTTAGATCTTTGCCTTAACAGCATCGATGGTATCCGATGGCTCAACATCAAGTGTGATGGTCTTGCCTGTGAGGGTCTTAACAAAAATTTACATATTATTTTAAATTTTTAAAAAATCTTTAATAAATTATTTTATATTATGACCAAAAACAATAAATATAATTTATTTTCAATTTCAAAAGGCTATAATCTACAGATAAATTGATAAGTAAATAACAATTATTTCAAATCATGTATCGAAATTCTCATAAATAATCTTATAATTATTCAAGAATTCTAATTGATGTTCAAATAAATTATCTTTTTCATCTTCTAATCTCTTTAAAATAAAATTTAATGCTGAATAGTTTATTAAAAAATGAATATTAATTATATTTTAAACAAATATATATTTTTTATTATACTTAAATATTCTTCCATCTTTGTTATGAATTTCATTTCTTTATAAACCAATCTAAGAACATAACCTTTGCTTTCCAAATTCATAGACAAGATTTAGTTGATAAGCATAGTTTACATCTTATATTAGCAAAACTATATTTTTCTAATATTTTTTCATCATTATTTGATTCTTAAAACTTTAACAATTAAGTTGGTTTCAACTTTTTAGTATTCGTTATTTTGAAATCCCTATAGTTTTATTGAAAAATAACAAAATGTTAATTCTAGAGAAAATGCTTATATTTAAGTAGTTTCTTAAGGATTTCATTTACTTAATTACTGTTATTGATTGTAGGATCATGATGAGAAAATTAAAGCTAATAAAAAAAGGAGCTTTAATTAATTTAATAAAAATTATTTATAAATAATGAATATTATATTTTTTCTATCAATAATATATTGATGATTAAATTCCTTTTGTGACTTTATTCATCCAATTAAATTTCTTCTACTCTTTATTTTTAGCACTTCCATCATCTTTTCCAGGCCAATAGGCAATTAAGTTATATTAAGGAGGAGCCTTTACCTCCGACTTATTTCTAGTAATTGGTTTACTAGGATTACCCTAAACTAATGATATATTATACCCAATATTTAATTTTGACTGGCTCTATCTTTTTTTTATCATAAAGCAATTCTAAAGATCTACCGAATGTATTATAATCAACAGGTATTGGTTTGTATTTGATACAATCTGGTTTTGGATACTTTTTAATCATTTCTAGCTTAAACTTATCAAAATCTTTATGTTTAGCAATCATAATCTTTGGATTTGTATTATTGTGTTTTAATTTGGGTAGAATAGGCTTTATTATTAAAAAATAATGAATACATGGGGGTTATAGCTGCCTGGACCAGCTGGTAAAATAGCTCCTAAATGTTAATAGTCTTAAACAAAGTCTGGTTTTTCTCCGTATTGAATTTTGGCCTTGCCATTCCACTTTTTAGCCTGATTCTCAATGGATCTATTTTCATCATACTTCCCTGGTCCAGGTTTAGGGTAGTTTTATTTACTGTTCTGTAGGAATATATCATCTATAAATGTATTTCTCTTCAATAATTCACTTTTTGATCTAAATTTATAGATGATTATGTATTTACCTCTTCCTTTCCTTATCTTTCTCGTTTACCCACTTGTATTCAACATTATATTAAACAGGGACCTTACGATTTCTAAATGGTTTGGCTATGTCATCTAAGAAATGTCCTCTTTTTGTAATTGTAGGAGGTTTCTTTAATTTGCCTGCAAAGAACTCTCTATCTTAGACTTACTTTAGAGGGTCACAATACTTCTTGGGGACTTCGTATCCTTCAATACCCCAAGCTCCTGTTTCGCCTCTTACAACACTGTACATTTATTCAATAGTCATTACTAGATTAAATCATAAGTTACATGAGGGAGCTGATCGACTTGTATGCATTATATTATAATTAATTAATATTTTAACGAATGTCCGAGCAATTTTAAGGGAGGTCCTCTCATGGATAATTGGAAAGGAAATTTGAACCAGCTATCGAAAATCCAAAGCCTACCCAACAATTTAGAAATATTCATGTGACAGGGGTAATTAAAGATTCTTAGAAAACTATTCAATATCCAAAATAACCTAAGGTAATAAAGTTGATTTTATTAAGTAGATATAAATAATTAAGGTTCCTTAAAGATGTGGAAGTAACCAAACTGTTTGTTCAGTTTAGGGATTCAGTACATTAACATATGATGATATTAGACCAAAAGAAAAAGAGGAGAGTGTAATAAATAAAATTATGAGACTATTTACTCGTGAAGTTGATCCTTGTAAATGCTTACCTTATTAAAATAATACTTGCATTAAAGCTAAAGAATGGTTAGGCAATTACGATATTGATAAATTAAAGATTAAATACTCTAATTTATTAGAAAGTAAATGTGAACCAAAAATTATTAAACAAATAAATCTTGATGTTGAAAGAACTCATCCACTTAAGAATTACCCCTAAAAATTATCAGATTTATAATAGGTATTGATAGCATATTCCAAATACAACAAAATTGTTGGTTACATGTAAGGAATGAACTTTGTTGCTGCTGGGTTGATATATCATGCTGACAATTACGTTGCTTTTGAATTACTCAGAAAACTCATTGATTTACTATAAATGAATGATCTTTATTCACCTATGTAAGTTAATATAATAGTAGGTCTCCTGGTTTATCGAAACATATCTAATTGATTGATTATCTTATCCTAACAAAAATGCCAGATTTATACTAACATTTTTGTATCAACGGTGTGAAAGTGGACATGTTTTGTGCCTCATGGTTATTTTCATTATTTGGAATGATGATCCCAATTCAGAAATAAGTAAAATTGTTCGATTACATCTTCAAATATGGTTGGACATATATCTATCAATTGATTATTGGTTTTCTTCTTTATCATTTAGAGATTTTGATGAGTGAAGATATGACAGGAATTATTTGCATACTTAGCCAATAAAATTATAGAATAGATGAGAATGATTTTGAAGTAGATTGGGATGAATTGCTTGATGCTTCACTTAATGTGAAAATTAGTAAGACATTTATATAAGAAATGCATATGAGATTTGATTCAAAGATTTAGACATTTAAAATATGAGAAATCACTAAATTCTAAAAACTAATATTATATTAAGTGTATTTAATAAAATAATAATATACAAATTAAGTATGAACAGTATATAAGTATCTGAATTCTCAAACCGTGTTTTTGATCGTTATGATAAAAACCATTCAGGATTTATTGAAAAAGAGGAATTAAATACATTGTTGAATAATTTAGCAATGGAATTGAATTCTTAGGTTTGTATTCTAAAATAAATTAGCAACCAACACAAAAGGAAATTGATTATATGATATCTTATTTAGATATAAATAATGATAGTAAAGTAAGTAGAACAGAATTTTAGAGATTAGGAGAATTAATGGTTAAAGTTTTAGGAAACAAATGATTTTTATATAAAATAAATGTCAAATTAAATTTATATAATAACTCTCTTAATTGCCTAGAAAATTAAGGAGTATGGTTCAAAACAAGTTCAATAATATTTGTATCTAATAAATAATTGCGTTTGAATAATAAACAAATTTATTTAATTTTTATGTCTAGTCAAGAATAAGAAATAGACAAAGAATTAGATTAAGAACAGGAAAATGGGGGTGATTAAGAAGATTAAGAGGAACAAGATAGAACCTTATCTGGAAAAAAGAAATAACCTAAAAAATATGAGTATTTAATAATAAAATTATTATAGAAGAATTACTGAAGGTCTTAGCAATAGAAAGCCAGGATAAAAATTCACACCAGAAGAGGATAGATTGATTTTAGAATTGGTTCAAAGTATTGGGCCAAAATTCTAAAAAATTCATAAACATTTCCCTGGCAAAACTTTGGCTATGGTTAAGAACCGATATTATAAATATTTAAGATATAGGTGGGAAGTACTTGATTAATAAAATAATATAACTGAATAAAATAAAGAAACAAACAAATAAAACCACAATTCTAATGAGTCTTATGAAATATTATGTGAAAAATAAAAAAAAATCAGTAGTCTATTGCATTAGGAGAGAAATGATCTTGTAAATTCAATAGCACAACGCGCTTCGACTCCTAATGCAAAGATATTTGTGGAATATTTAATAGATTAAATGTTATGATAGATAATTGTGTTGTTGTATAAATATATTTAAAAAATAGAAACTCAATATTTACTTATATATATACAAATCTTTTTCTTACATATTCATAAATTAGTTTATTCTTAAAAGGGTTTTTCTCATTAAGTTTCTTATATATTCTAAGACGACCTACAAAATCTATTATGCATAAATTTCCAGTTTTATTATTAGAAAATCAATCAAAGTTTAAAGTATAAATTTAATTTTAGAATCCAAATTAGAAAAACTTTTCATAACAAATTTTCATTCATAGATAAGTATAACTTCAACAGTAAAACAAAATTGAGTCCTAATTACACTCAAATAACTTTAGTAATGCTATTTAAATTGCAATTACTGATATTCTTTATAAAGATGAAATGCTTAACAATTAATCAAAAATGACTTTTATTGTTCAAAATTGTCTACCCTATATTTTCTAATATAAACTTCTTTATTAGATAAATTATAATATAGCAAATTTTATGATCTAAATAGATTCTTCTATATATATATTTACTGCTTTGTCGATTTAAAAAAAATGCATTAACTTATTAAGGAGTTCAAATTAATAGATTAAAGAGAAAACATTATTTAATGGTAATTTCATCATAGATTCAAATTTAAACATAACATTTGATGAATTTAAGATGATCTTATAAGTCATCTAAAATCTAATTCAATCTTATAAATATTACTACCAAATAAAAGTAAACATGAATCCAGATAGTAATCTTTATTAAATATAGCCCTTTATAAACGGTATGAGATTCCATGAAAAAATTCTGGTTAATTGAAAAGATTTCTTATTTTTTAATTTTGTGTCTATTTAAATAAAATTACAAGATCTTATTCACCTTTAATTGTTCTAACCTTGTCTAAAAGCATCAAATTATAAGATTAGAATATTTAGAACAATGATTAAGATGATTTTAGATAGTAAATGATATTTAACGAGATCATTTTATTACAAATAAATAAATTAAATATAATGGAATAACCAGAACAAATCCCAGAAGACCCTAAGATGTTATTATTGACTATGGAATTGAATAGAATGGCATATGAAAGATAGATTATCAAATCAAAAGAAGAAGTTTAGAAGAATAGCAACAATACTTCTAATAAGGATAATCTATAAATCAAAGAATATGAAAATTAAATAAAAAAACTTAAAGAAGCATTGGAATCTAAAGATAAGAAATTAGAATAACTTGCACAAGAACTTAATTAAGAAAAATAAAAAAATGAACACCTTTAAAAATAACTTAATAGTGCTTCCAAATAATTTTAATAATCAAAGGATGTGAAATCTTAACCAATTATAGATCCAAAATAAATTTAGTAATTATTAAAATAACAAAATCCAAAATCTCAAGTTTAAACTGTAATGCAGACAGTACCATAAAAAGGAAACCCAACCTATAAATCATATCCAAATCATTAACAATAATAGTCTCCTTTAATATAATAATAATATTAATAATAGTAATAATAACCATAATAATAATAATCTTCATAATCAAAACATATCCCCAACTAATAAAAGTAAGTTTATTAACCTTAACCACATTAATTTCCATAATAGTAATAACCTGTGTACGTCCAATAACTTCCTCTAAATTATGCAAGAAGATAATGATTATGAAAAATTTTACAATAAATATTAAATAAAATTTATTATTTCAATTTAATGGAAGTTCTTGACAATGACAAATGGATTGATCTTTAAGCCCAATTAGATCATTAAAACTAAATAATTAAAAGTAATGTTATATAATATATTATTTAAAGACTAATAGGAGGATATCAACTAATACAAATAAATCATATCAAGTTATAAAACATAAATTAATCAAATGGAGAATAGAATGAATTCTTTTTCTTAAGCTGAAGTTTTATTAAGAGATGCAAATCATAGAAATGATATTTTGATAGCAGAAATCGAAAGATTAAATGTTATCGTTTTTTAATAAGGAAATGAAGTAGAAGAATGGAAAAACAAAGCATAACGTTTAGATTTAGCTTTATAAGAATACAAATAATTCGAACTTAGTAATAGAGATATGGTTCTTAAAGCAACTAGATTAGCTGAGGAAGTAGAAAGATTAAAAGATTTATTAACCAAAAAATAACTTGACTACTAATAACTTTAAATAGAACTAAATTAAGCATTATAAGAATTAGAAGATGAAAGAAATAAGGTTAAATTACTTGAGGATAGATTAGCTGAATTGGAATCAGAAACACCAACTGAAAAAGCTCTTAAGTAAATTCTGATTCAAAAAACGGAAATCATAAGATTGCTGTAAATGATTTAAAGTTTGAATAATAAAATTTAATTATAGGAATAAGAAATAGAAGAATTAAACATAAAATATAATAATTAATTAAGAGCTAATGATGATTTAAGAACATCAGCTGAAGCAAATGAGAAAAAAGCAAAGAAAGCTGAATCTGACCTTTAAAAAGCTTTGGATGAGATAGAAAAATTAAAAAAATAATTAGCTGATGCTTAAAATAGTAAATAAGTAGTTTAAACAGTACCATAAGGAGTTGATTAATAAAAGGTTGATTAAATGTAAGATTTAATTTAAAGTCTCTAAAAATAATTAAGAGAAACAGAGGATAATTTATAAGATGCACTAAACAAACTTCGAGATGCTGAAAACAGAATTAAATAATTAGAAAGACAACTTAAAGATATGGAATTATAAAATTAAATGGCATAAGATAGATTAAAAGCTTAATAATTATTATAATCATAAATGAACAATAATAATAATAATAAATAATAAGTTAATCCTACAGATATTATTGCTGATTATGAAAGATAAATTCATGATTATGAAAGATAAATTTAAGAATTATTGAAAGAATTGGAAAAACTTAGAAATGCTAAACCATTTGATGACAAAATGTTAAAAAGATAAATCTAAGATTTGTAGTCATTAATAGTTCTTATGTGTGCTGAAATTGAAGCCCTAAGATCTAAAATTAGATGAGTATAATATAAGCAAAAATAATAATTAAGAAATTACTGTTAATATATGTTGTCATAATAAATGTTTTCATATCATTAGTATTCTCTTATCTAGCTAAATTTATATTAACTTATTTCTCATAATATATGAAATAATCAACTATATTTAAATAGGTTTATAATTTAAATATAGTTGATTATTGTTTATAACAAGAATAAAATATTTATTTAGTAATAAATTAGATTATTAAAATTAAATCATTTACATAATATGGGGTAATGCAGTTGTAAAAGAGATAAAAATTCAGAAGTCTCTAGTTAATAAAATGAATAGATAAAAGATGATAATTCAAATGCTAATAATTAAGTTAAGGAAAACATATAAATTGAAATGGAGAGATCCTAAGCAAAAAATCAAGAAAATCCTTCTATTTCATTTGATGAATGTGAGAATGATAATAGTGATTCACCTATGAATCTTTATGATGATTAATTTTTGTAGAAAAGATAATCGTATTTAAAAAATAAACCAAAACCTAAGATATGTAAAAAAAATGTAATACGACATTACTCACCCAAAAGAGACTAAAAATTAAATTTAGATGATTATTACCCATCATTTTCTTCATAAAAATGCTTGGATGGAATAAAAATATCCAAAAATAAATTATTACACTAAAAATATCAACTAATTAATAGAAATAGGATGAAAAATAGAGTAATTAATCATTTACAAAATTAAATTCAAGAAAGTCAATAAGATAATCAAATAATAAATTAAATGATACTAGAACCCTTTCGGGAACAAGAAGAAGTAATTTAATACTCAAGAAAGAGTAGTGAAAGAGAATCTTCAAATCTTTTAGAGATAGATGCAATTTGCTTCTCTTGTTAAACAAATATTTAAAATAATATATACTAACTTGAATGTTTGCATCATTATCATTAAAATTGCTTATCAGAATTAATAATTTAATAAATTAATGATAAAAAAGTACAGATTTATTGTAGATGTAATAAAGTCATTTCAACTAAACTTCTTGCTTTTATCTTAAGAGAGTAAGATGAGACTGATCATTAACTTTAACACTCTAAAATGATGGATATATACTTTAAAAATTAGCATGATTATTTGACCTAAAACTTATTCTGAAACATTTTTTATCATATTTATAAATTTAATTATTATAGTTTAAATCCTTAACCATTATGATATTTGTATTTCTATTAATAAAATACTATGTAATTCATAAAATTATTTATTAAAGCAATCCCCCTATAAAAAAGAATTTATGATTCTATTATAGTTTTAATTCAAAATTATTAATATATGTTATTATTTTGTTTTTTTTAATAATAAGAAAATATAATAATATATTTTGTTTAGATCAATAAATATGGCAAAATAACTATCAAATAGTTCAAGGGAAAGGATGAGCCTAATTGATTTACTTTTTGATGAATGCCATATAAAATAAAAGACTTTACCTTAGAATGTTCCAAAAATCAATCCAAAACCAAATTTCAAGAAATCAGCTCCAATAATATAATCTTTAGAATACAAGATTTAACCAAAAGAATCATTAATAAAATAAAAAGATAAATCATCAAATATTTATTCAATAAATGAATTAATATACTAAAATCCTCAAAAATAATTAGTGGAGTATTAACAAATATAAAGTTCTCAAAATAAATTATTGGAATTATTAAAACCGATTAATTTTAAGAAATAAAAGAAAAAAGAAAACTTTAGATTGCATAACAGTGAGAACTGTTCAATAAATTAGTATAAACTACCTAATCTGTCTTCAAGATATGTTAATACAAATATTAGTAATAGTAATTCATATAGAATATAAGTAAGATAATCAATTTAAGATATAATTAAATGTAAAATATGTTTTACATATATTGATTATGATAATTATAAATTAAACTGTAAACATAGTTTTCATAAAGAATGCTTGAAAGAATAACTCTCATAATAAATAAACTAAGGATAATATTATGTAAATTGTATTAGTTGCAATGAAAGAATAAAAAATAATATATTGAGAAATATATTAAATAGAAGTATAATTGAATTATACTTCTTAAATTAAATTAAATTCATTGTTTCAAGATATCATAGTATAGTAAAATTTGAGAAATGCAAAAAATGCTTCTTTTTTTGGATTAAAACAACATTAACAAATAATTTTGAATCCTATTGTCAGATTTGTGACTCAAATAATTGTTAATGATTCAAATTATAATTATGATAATTAGAGTATGAAATACATATTTATTTCTTTTATGTTTTATTAAAGATAATCCTAATAAATCAAAACTCCAACTTATTCTATTCAAATGATAATTCTCTTTTGTCTGAATGATTTTGATTTTCTGGTTGCTTTATGAGACTACAATTACTATTTATAAATACTTATATTTAATAATCAAAAATTATTATGTAAAATATTGATAAACATATCAATTTTCTTTGTTCCAAAATTAAAGGGGATGAAGGA
Source organism: Paramecium biaurelia (assembly GCA_000733385.1). NCBI lineage: Eukaryota > Ciliophora > Oligohymenophorea > Peniculida > Parameciidae > Paramecium > Paramecium biaurelia. The sequence continues at coordinate 55,772 of JPFL01000013.1, forward strand.
ATAAAATATCCAAAAGACAACATCGAATATAGTTCTGAAGCATAGTCATATTTTAAAGAGAAATTTCCAATTGTTTTTTCAAAAATGAAATTCAAATTACAAAAAAATTAGTTTCAAGAATTAGCAAATGATGAAGATTTCTTGTTATCTTATATGAAACTATATAAATTGGATAGCTCTCATTAAATATTCAATAATGCTTTATAATGGTTCATCAATCATATTAATAATTCAGAAATATTATCATTTGTAATGGATGAAATCTCTAAGGAATATTAATTTAATGAAGATTGGGCAGAAGAGACTATTCCAAAATTAATTGAATAAATTATGAAAGATTATCATGTAAGTGATATGATAGATATTATTGTGTTTATTTTGAAAAATACTAATTTCAATTTGGAATTAATTTTAAAACATATTACAACAACATTAAAATTAGCTAAGCCTAAAAAATCTTATCAAAAGATTGATGATATGCATCCTTTAGTGAATTTAATTACAAAAATAGTATCAGTATTCTCTCCATCATTAGAACAAGTATAATAAACATATAATATAATTTTGGCTGCTTATAGACATTTTTTTAGGGATTTATTAAGGAATTATGTAACTTAATCACAAGCTTCAGCAGTAGGGGAGTTTCTTATTTCATTTAGTACTTAAATTCCAGAGAAAATAGATTCTATATTTTGTTCAACTTAATTGATCACATTATTAGTAAATGAAATAGCTAATACTATTAGTTATTTATAATATGAGAAAAAATTAATGTCCTAACAGAAGTTAAAATTATTAGATTTAGTTATCAACTTATATAATGCAGATAGATTATATTAGATTAATTTTTATTTCAATTTTTACGATATAAAATAATTACCTGATGGAGATTGTTATTTATGTTAATATAAGGATTAAAAAATGTATTAATTAATTGAAATAGAAACTGAAAAGAAAGAAAAATTAATAGAATGCTGTAAAGGATGTTTTTGTACTTAATTATAATTAAGCAATAATTATGAAGATTAAGTATATTTACCTACTATTACATATGGTCATGCATGTAAAACTAAATGTAATTGGATGAAATTATACTATGAAAACTATCTTATCACTTAAAGTTTTCACAATGGAAAATAAAATAAAAAATCAAAGTCAATTAGCATATAAAAATTAGATGAAATTGCTTAATCTCTAGAATAAATGTGCATTGATTATAGTAGATTATAAGATACACACATGTATTTATGGTATTTCTCCTATATGAGTCTATTATTCCAGTAATTATTTTAAACTTATTAAAATATTGAATTGATTTTATTAGCATTTTTTGAAGACAATTCTATTTAAGTTAGAGCAAAAGTACTTCATTAATTTGAAAATTATTGTTTAAAGGTAGCTAAAATGTAAATTCCAAAAAATTATTGTAAATTATTTTTATAAAATATTAGAATTTAGTTTATTTAATACTTAAAATATAATTGAAAGGATAAAGTTGAGGGCACAAGATATATCTAAATAAATTAGAGCTATGATAGTACAAACTTTGTTGAAATTATGGAAAGAATGTAAGATTACATGTCTAGACATTATTATTAATAGAATGCAAGATATTGAAATATTTGTTAGAACAAAGACCATTAAATATAGTTTAGAATTTATTGATTTATTTAAGGAATTGTAATCAAATGACCAAATTAGATTTTTTGAAGAAGTGTCCAAAAGATTAGAAGAGAAAGGAGAAATTGGAGAAATTTCAGCTTAATTAATACTTTTACTTCTAGCTACTGATTCAAAACATAGAGATTAGGAAATTGCAGACAAACTTTTAGAATTAACTATTGAGACCAATAATTATAAAATAGACTATGATCGGATACAAAGTTTAATTGACAAATTGTCTGATAATAATAAAATTATTGATAAATAAGGAATTTTACATTCATTTATATTGAGATTAATTCAACTTTCAAATAGTTGTATTGATGTATAAGAAACTAAGTAATAAATTAACTAAATAGAAAATGTTTTAAAATTGATATAAATCATAATAAATTAAAAAAATCAAGCATAATAATAAACCTTCATTAAATAAATTGATAATATAATGTAAATTACATCTTATTTTTTGAATAAATAGGAAGAATCTCTAGATACTCCTTTTGTTAATATATTAAATGGATTATTTAAGATTTTAGTATTTTGTCTTGAAGATCTTAATTCTAATGGTAGAAGAAATTATGATAAAATTCCTTTCTAGTTAACTAAAAAGCTAACAAATTAACTTGATTACTTAATCATATTTATAGAAAAGATAATATATAAAATCCATCCAAAAACTGCATTTGTTAAGACAATTTTTACTCTTTCAACATTATTAGATTTAAGATATACAAAAAAATATGAAAATATATATTCAAAATTTGAAATAGTTATGAAATTAATTTTAGTAAAAGCTGAAGAGAATCCTGTAAGCTTTTAATTTGGTTTAATTGGATTTTGTTAAATTTTTGAATATTTTGAATATTTTATTACTAAAACTACTAAAGATATAGAATCCTTCTTAGAGTCTATGTAAACCTTATATAATAGTTTACTTGAATTTTCAAAAGAAAAGGCTGCTTAGGAGGAGATAATTTTCACTTTATCTAAGATGTGGGAGAAACTACCATAATTAATGTTTGAAAGTAGTGAATTTTTGAAAGAAAACTTGAAAGAAAATACTTTTTAAGAACCTATAATAATTGCAATCTATTAAATATTTTATGAATCAATTTTAGAAGCAAATAACTAAGCATAGAAATAATAATTTAGTTAAATAGTTGATAAAAGTTAGCTTGCTTTTATGATTAAGGATATATTTAATGTAGTATTTTAATAACATATTTTACATCCAAATAAAAATATAAGAGTCTTAGTTTTAAAATTAATTGAATTACTTTTTGATAATCAACTCTCAATTGCTCTTTAATTTGGAGATTATTTAATAGTAGCTTTAATGAATGATGCTGATATTGCTGAACCCATCTTAAAAAAATGTATTGAAGTTAGACCTGAACATATGTTATTATAATTTCCTAAAGGAATAAAATTAATGATATAAAATTATGCATTACATAAACCCTATTTTACTGGTTTGGATAATTTGTTAAAGAATTATACAATCTCAAATAATTAAGTATTTTGTCATTCTGTTCATTATGATGTATGTGCTTAAAAATTTAGTGATTATTTGTTATATTTGGATGAATCATATTTTTTAAATAAGATTGATAGTAGAACATACTTTAATTAAGCTTAATTTATTTTGTATTAAATAATACATTTATAATACTTATCAAAACAAGAAATTAAACTAATTCTTAAGGCTTTATTAAATAGATTTGATGATTTCTAAAGTAGAATAGAAAGAAAGTTATAATAATTAAGTGTTGAAAAAGATTATTAGATTATAAAAGCTATACTTCTAAAATTATTTTATGCTTATTAACTTGTTGTTAAACCAGAGTAGATATTTGGTGATAATAATTAAACTTTGAGATAGATTTATTAAATGAAAGTTATGAAACGTAAATCTTTAAAAAGATAAAGTAAGAAAATTGAAAAAGAAATATAATGTTTTGAAATATGTCCAAAACATATAAATAAATTTAATTAATATGTTAATTCAAGTGAAATAAATCTTTAGATTCAAGATAGTGATTTATCAGATAGTGAATAAGACAAAAGATAGAGTGTTGGCAAGGAGAATAAATACAAATAAGAATTGGAATTAATTGATGAATTGTTAGATTTTGAATTAGGAGATTCATAAAATATGTTTAAATTATTTGATGAATTGGGTATATTTGAAGAAGTAGAAGAAAAAGCTGAAATTAAATTATAAGAAGAAGTAATAGAAGAACCTGAAGAAGAAATTCCATAACCAAAAAAATCAAGAAGAAAAACTACAAAAAGAAGACCTAGAAAATATTGATAATAAATTTAAAATATTATTATTATTAATTTTTTATAATAACATTAATTGTATGATTCTATTTTATCATAAATTGAATACTGTTATAATATTATAATGAATTCTCCTTAATTAATGATTTTTTGTTATTTCCATAAATAATTTAAAATTTTTAATTTCCTAAATTATGGATAATCAAGAATTAACTTAAAAGTTAAACTAACTCAGCAATGAAAATGAAAACTCTGACTCTAATTAATCTTCAAGAGTTTTATTACTAATTTTTGATGCTATTGAAAACTTTGAATATAAATATTACAAAATAGCAGGCTGTTTATATGTAATTATAGTTTCAGCTGTTCTTACATTTATATTGACTATGAGAGATAAACATTTTAGGTAAAATGTTTTTTTAAATTATTTTAAGTTCGTTACCAAACTTAGAGCTAATATTTATTTCTGTATTACTCATGTTTTGTGCAAATTTTAAAATGATTAGTCAAAGCAATATACTTCCATATATATAAGAAAATGGATTAAATTGGAAGGTGAAACATGCAGGTAATAATCTAATATATTTTTAGCACTATCTTTAATTATTGCTTTTGTATTATTGATTTGTTCTTTGAAAGAAAATGATAAATTTGTCTCAGTTTTCTTCTTTGTAAGTGTATGGCCTTTGAATTATGTTTATGAAAACCTTAGATATAAGTAAGAATTAAGAAAAGAACTCCTCTTACCTTTATGTGGCATATTAATTGGAGCAGCATTTTCTACAGAGACACTTTAAAAATTGGCTACTAATCCAGAGGTCTTATAATTTAATGGAATAATATATTCTATTATTGGAGGATTGTTTTTATGTTATTCAGCAGATTGCTTTAAGAAAGTAGATAGCGAAAATCTTTTTACAATTACTCATGTTATAGGATTAATGACTGTAATTTTTGTTCCTTTATTCTTCCCAATTGAAGGGTATTAAGTATAAAATATTCAATAGACTTGTATAACCAGGATTGAAAGAATGGATATTTTTTGTTATTGTAGGTGCTCTTCTTATAGTGGGACTTCCAATAATGATTAGAACATTTGCTATTGAAACTGCAACTATCACTTTAGCATAATTGGGTTGGTGCTTTCCATTTTATATATTTTTTAAGTTTCTCTTTGGATGTATAAATAGATATATATATAATAAGTATAAATTCCATCATTTGGACAACTTTGTGGAGTTGGATTGTAGAGTTTAGGCTCAATATTGATAATAAAGTATCTGAATTAATAAGAGAATAAGACTTAGAAAATACTAAGGAAAGGATAGTCTGAAACGAATAAAGTAGTTGAACTATAAACCCTTAGCTAATAAGTATGAAGATTCATATAAGTTTGTTGCATAAGAATTTATATTCAATCACTTAAATTATAAATAATAATAAAAGAAATATTTTAATTTAATAATTATTAATGATCTCTATCGAATGTAACAATATATTTAATAGAAATTAATAAAAATATATTTGAATTTTGTATTTATTCATTATTATTATTATAATGTCTATCCTTATTTTGGTTAGTGTTTCTTTTTTTTATTTTCAGGTTTGTCATAAGAAGGAACATATACTTTTTACTTATAAGTCCATCCTTCAACCTAAAGACCTTTGGCACCACCACTATATGTATTTAATTATTCTTGCCATTATTGTGTAATATTAAAAATATCTAAAAAGTGAACCAATGATCCTCTTAATGGTGAACATCTTCCTCCTAAATCTGTTTGTCCAAAACGAGGCTTATCCCATAATACTTCTATCATTATTTCTCCATTATCAATTATGCCAATTACAATTCCATAAGCACCAAAATTTGTATAATGATTCTATTTATGATTTAAATTATTTATTACATTTAATGCTACTACTCTATCTCCTAATTTATGGATTTTTGGATGTTCTGTCATTAGAGGTGGAACATAAAACTTTTCTTCATGTAATAACCAAAATTTATGAGTAAATAAAGTCTTCTCAACCTTTTAAGACTATTTTGATTCTTCTAATGCTTTAATTGTTTGACTCGAATATGTTGATGATGCAACATTACATAATGTATATTGTGAAGTTGGTAGTGTAAGAAGCCAAGTGTAATGCTTCAATACAATGTTAATACCATTTTATATATCATTATCTTTGAAAATATCAGTAAGTTTAATTTATTATAGAGACCTCAACTTTTCTTTACCCTTAAATATATATAAATTAATATACAAAAGATTTTAGATGAACAATCAATTCAGGCAACCTTTTGACATATTCTTCCAAATCTTTAACTAAGATTTCTGAAAGTTCAGCTTTTTCGAATTGTCTATATTTTTCATATCCTTCAGAATCAAATTAAGCTTATTGTATTCTCAAAAGTTCTGGAACTAATTAGTTTTTACCTTTGTGCACAGCATTAAAACCTATATCAATTTATTATACTATAATATCAGTTTATTTTTTCTTATCTCCAATAAAAATTCTAATTTAACCTAAAAGATAATGAATTATTTCTGGAGATATATTCAATTTATCAGATACAATGGAAATATCGTAAAAATTTTATGTTTTAATTTTATTATTATCCTATTTTAAATTTGGTTATCTTTAAATCTTCACTATAAATTAATCTTAATTAATCAGCTTTTCTACATAGCCAATTGATCCACATATTTAATTTTGATCATTATTAACAACAATAACTTTTTAATTTATTAAATCAATTTAATTTTCTAATCTATAATCTACTAAACCAACAATCTTTTAATCTAAAATCCATTCTAATGGCATTACTTCTTCTCTAATCTTTAACATATTATATCCAAATGTTCTATCTGAATTTCTTATAATTTCTTTATAAAAATAAACAACTGCTATTGCATTTATTTATTCTAAACATATCCCTTAAGTTTCTAATCTAGTTTACATTGTATATTTTAAATGATCATAAATATCATCCTTAACTTCATTTATAATATCATCTCTAAATTCAGATAATATTTCAATATTTTTAAGTTAATAATTTTTTAGAAACATAAATGATTTTTTACTTACTACCAGAGCCACTTCTCCATAATAATTTTATGGATATCCACAATAACAATTAAATGTTTAAGTTTTATCACTTGCACTTTCTATCTTATCTAAAAATTCTAGATTCTTTTAACCCAACTCTACCTTTAATACTTTTTAATTTTTATGTTTATCTTTTTTAATTTATAACCATGATTTATTAATTTTTAGAATATGTAAAGATGGTAAAATAGGTATTTGATTCTATTAATTTTATTAATTTTAAAAATTAATTCTTTATAAAACTTCTTAAGCATCCTAAAATATATTTCCATTTAATTAAATTTATTATGTTCTGTATTTCTTATTTTTAAACACTGCTGATAATTTTGATTCTATCAAATTTCCTTTATCATTAGTTCGAACAAATAGATATGCATGACCAAATTTACTTCTTTATCTTTCTAATTCATTTAATTAAGTTTGATCAATTTTTTGATATTCTTAAGCCAATAAATTAGAATTCATAAATGGAACCTTGCATATAAATTAATGTTCCCATATAGCCCCAAATGGATCTATTTCATATTCATCAGGGTAATAATTAAATGGTGTTCTTAATGGAGATTCCAAATCATAAAGTACTCTAAAAGGAGCAGGTAATAAATTAGCATTATGAGGAGGTAAAATTAAAAGTAATTATTAAAATGGATCATAGGGTTTGCTCTATCCAAATTATCTAATTATAATTAAGACATTATTTACATTTTTTATATTTAATTCTAACTCAAATATACACAAATATCAAAACACATTGGAGAATAATAATAACTATAATACCATTCCCATGAAGGTACTCCATGATAATAGTAACTCAATACAAATTAAAATCCTTCTAAATACTTTAATATTATCTTATCTAATTCTTTTCTACCTTCCTCTGAATCTATATCTATTTTACATTTGGTTTCATAAAATAATTTTCTTGCAATAGCTGAATTATTAGTAGAAAATTAAATATTTAAAGCATCCAGAATCTTCAATTCACTTTCCCATTAAATTTTGTAATCTAAATATTCTGGGTTATCAGTATCTTTAATTTATTTTTTTAATTCTTCCAGTCTTTTTTCAATTGCTTTAATTTCAAATTTAGAAAGTACCTACACTAATTAAGACATAGATTTCCAATTTATCCATCCATCTTGAGTTACATAATCATCACATTATTCTAAAAATGATTTAAATGTTTCAATTAACAATTCTACAGTGCCTTATTTAATATCAAAGCAATAAACACGTGGTAAGAAATCATTACCAATTAAGAAGAATAGTAAAAGAAAATCATCTATAATTCTATCAATATCATAAGGAATCTTCATTTTAATTGTTTGATATTCTAAGTCTAAATATTCTTTAACAATTGAGAGATTAATCAATTCAAATTTAACATTTTCAATACTTCTCTTACAAGCTATTTATGTTTTGACTTAATCCATATTACTTTATTCTCTTATAATAGATACATATTTAAGATGTATCCCTAACCCAAGCATAATTAAATCTGCATCAGCACTATAAATACAATGAGTCCAATTAGGGTTGAAATTTTATTAATTTTTGATTCCTCTCATGAATTCTAGTATCTTGTGTTCTCCTTCTCCTGGAACATCACTACCTGAAAAAATAACTTATAGATTAGCATATCTTTCATCTTCTTTAAATTTACGATAGATAAAAAATTTAACTTGTTCATTTAATTCATACATAAATTCTGTTCCTGCAGTTATCTAATTATTCTTAAAAGTCTAATTTTATTACTCTAGATCTAATTATTTGAGTAATTATTTGATTTTAGCATCACTCTTTGAAGACGCAAATCGACGCTATCTTTATTAATTAGCTTTAGCTCTTGGAGCAACTCCATCAAAGGTTAAATAAATGACTAATTTAGGATCCACCAAATTAATTATAGTGTCAATGTAATTTAAAATGGATGTCCATAGAGCTTCTACACTCTTTTCAATCATATAGTCTTTTAAAATGGTTTAATTGGTTGCACATTTATAAATGACTTAATTCATGTCAAGATAGAGAAAATCAATCTAATGTCCATGATGTTTAGTGAAAGGGTATTTGCACATTGGATATCTTTTAGTTAACCATGAATAGAAATTTGGTACTCCCATTAATTATTTTAATAAATATTCTTGTTAAAAGATATATATTTTCTCAATTTTTCTTAACAACCTATTATTATTATGATTATTATTATTATTAATAAGGTTTTCTGTATGGCTTATATTGTTTTGGCATTCTATGTGGCATAACTGTTTCCCAACCCTTATTTTATTCATAAAATTATTACATCATCCTCTTCATCTTTCTTTTTATAGTTCTTCTATCCATCACTTCTATTAAATTGCTTTCCATCATACTCTATAATTTTTTAAATCATGTATACCTTTTCTATTATAATGATCTTTATTCTTCTATGGAGCATCTACAAATTTACTGCCTGTTGAAGGTAATGGATTTTGTTTATTGATATTATCTGGTAATTTCTATGAAGATTTCTAAAACCTAGGTGGGAATTTTATCCAAAAGCCTCTGTCTTTAATTTTCTGATTATAGGAAATATGTTTATACTGTTTCTTTCGTTGTAAATAAGAATTCTTTAGCCTATTCCTTATTTTTGAAGAGCAAGCTAAAACTGCCTGGATTGTAATTTTCTACTTTCAGGAATTCGAAATTTGGAAATGCTAGTTTCACTTCTTCAATGGTTGCATCGAAATGACATTTGACAATGTTGAGTAAAATTTCTTCATCAGGACATTCATCAATTAATCTCTCAATCTCTCCTCTCGATTGCATTTTAGGTTTCGGTTTGTTACTTGTGTAATGTTTTTACTATGGCTATTGTGGCTGAGATTCTTCATCTTAAATTTGATCCCATTCTATGATAATGCACATGAATACAGAGAGCTTCTTTCTAAGGTTAATCCATGATTTGAAATTAATTTAAATAAAATCTTAATGCTTAACCCACAATACTTATTTTAATATAATAATTAAAAAATTATTCATATTATCATAAACAAAATATTAAACTTTTTAATCATTCATTTTTGGATGTATTCAGTTTTTTATATTTTATATACAATAATGTATTGTTAATTCATTTTTTATATATCAAGTTTAATTATTCATTTCCTAATCCATTTCTTCAAATTTTTAGTTTCATGTTTTACTATTTATATTTAGGGAATCTAAAAATGAACATGCCTTTCACTATTACATTTTCCCCCTATACTTCTTTTTGAATCATTTTTTTATTTAGGAGTAGCGAATTCATAATCCTATCTATTATAATATCTGATTTCTGCGTTAGTGTCTTTTAATCCTCTTAAAATCTCAAGAACTTATGTTTAATCTTTTGGTTTAATGATAATAGCAGTTATGGAACTGACTCCTATGCCTTCATTTAGGTTTTCAAGTTAATATTCATGTTTTTTAATAATTGGACTCATATTTTGAATCCCTTTTAAATTTTCTTCTTTTACAAAACTTTCTTACTCTTATGTAAACACATGTGTGGCATTTAAGTGTTGATTTTAACAAACATTCCCCATATTAAATCTTTTTATATTTAAAATATGTTCCCGATTTCTTAAATATTCTGAAATTTGCAACACAGATTAACTTAAAGTAATTAATCTAACAAGCTTAAAGATAATTTAGATTAGTAAGCATAAAAAAATTAATAGGATGCTAAAAACCTTAATATTTGATTTATGCCAGTTATATATATATATAATACTTGATAACTTAAGTATAAGCATTCATTTAATTAGAATAAAATATATAAAAATGACCCTCATTCTTAGAGAGATTTGGCAAATTAAGTCAAAAATGGCTTAACTAAAATCAAATAATATATTTTTGTTTCTGATTGATATTCTTAATAACTTTATAATTTTAATCAAGAAATTAATTTATAGAGGTTATACATTAATTAAAAACACTCAATTTTAAATTAATAATGATATTGTAAACATTGTGTTATTACTCTTCTCTCAATTTACGTTATTGATATAAATGTTATAAATCTAAGCTCTCTTATAATATTAAAAAATATATTTGAAATAAAAGTTTAGATTGAATGTGATTTTTAATAATCTTAAATTTATAGTGTATTTTTAATAGTCATAAAATATTGTAAGATAAAAATGTGTGTAAAAAATAATAATTAATTTTAATTATTAATTAACTAAAATGTTTAGTACAGAAGAATTCATTAGATAATATTAAAACCTAGCTAATCCTGATAAAACAATTAGTCATTAAGCAAATTAATACATTCTCAAATTATAATAAAGCAATGAGGCATTTACAATTGCAAAATAATTGTTAGACCAACCTAATATACAATAAGAATATTAATTCATAGCATGTTAGATGATATACAGAAGATTGAAAGAAGAATGCAATATATCAATACAACCATATCTTCTAGAATTATTAGGAAGACCTTTACCAACTGTAGCTTTGAATTAGGTCTGTTCTTCTTTGGCTGTGATTATAGTTGGTAATCGATCATTATGGGGAGGGTAATAATTTATAATAATATTAGTATATTGTAAGAATTGATATAGTTAATGAAAGCAAAAATGACAATAGGAATTGAAATTTTAACATAAATAGCAATATAGGGTAAAGAATGGTATAAAAAAAGTGAATAATTAAGATTGTAACAAGAATTTATTACTTAAGAAAATACTTTATCAGAAATATTTTTGAATTTGCTTTGGGTTTAAGATTTGAGTGTATTTAATTAAACAGTGTATTGTTTAGAATGTTGGGTGCAATTCTCATTTAATATATTCAAAGACTTAAAACTAATTTAATAAATATTAAGTTTAATACATCAAACTCTTTCAACTAATGCAACTGAATATAGTGATAAATTATTTGCTTTATTAAATGAAGGTGTTATCTTTTCATAATACAATAGATAATAAAATGTAAATTCGATAGATTCTACAGTATTATAAAATTTAAACTTGATTCTTGAATTCGTCATAAAAATATATAATCCTCAATTATCAAAGGGATATGCCTCATTTACAACAAAATTTATATGTGATTTCTATGCAATTGTTTTTAATTCTTAATTAGAATAAGCAGTATTTAATTTGATGGGTAATATAGTAAGTAATCCATCAAGAAAGATTGCATTTTAAACATTTGAATTTTGGAGTTAGATGAGAGAATATAATAAATTATAGGGATTTGGTTTGAATATATTATAAACAATGATAGATAAATGTAGAATGAAAACAATAAAATTGACAAAGGAATTTCTATTAGGAGAACCTGAAGAAGAAGATGCTGATTATAATGTTAAATATTATGAAGGAGGTTAGAATTTTATTTCTACTTCTGATTTTAGAGAACATTCCAAAGATATTTTTTATAGTATATATAAAAGTGCTGAAATGAATATGTAATCAGATTAATACTTTCAAATTGTTTTAACAAATTTGATTATTTCTAGTCCTGATTAATAAATTTAAATAATTTAAAGTGAATCAGCATTATTTTCATTATGTTCTATTATAGATGATGCTGATATTTAAATCAATAATCAACTAATATTACAAATTATTAAATTTATATTGTCATTACCTGTTCATTAAAACTTTGACATTATTGTTAAAACATCCTTATAAATGTTTAGTGAATTCACAAATCAATTATAATTGAATACTGAGATATTGCTTTAAATTACTTAATACTTTTTTAAATATATGCTTCATCCATTATTGGGACCATTGGCAGGAGTGTATTTATATATGTATAATAATATATTTTAGAGCATTTGAATAGATTTGCAACTTAAGTACTTTAAATAATGTTTAATTGATTTCTGAAAGTGTCTAATTTTTAGAATTGCATTTTAGTGAGTTCATCAATTAATCTCAAGTAAGTAATTACATTGAAGGAATAATAAAGTTATGTTACAGATTATTTGAGTAAGGAAGTAATGAATGTTTAATATAAGTAAATATTAGAGTAATTTTAGTTATTTAATTTTGCAAATCATTAATTTTAACAAGTAAAGAATCCTTAAGTAACTGAGAAGGAATTTAATTACAATAATACTTTAGTAATTACAATACTTTAATGGATTAATTTAAATGCCAAAGAGAACGATTAAATAAAATAATTATTAGATCTATTATGTCAATCAATTTTTGAACCATTACTTGTAGTCTTATAAGGATAATAAAGTTTTTCTTTATATGATGAATTTTTCAAATTAATTAGAATTATACTCAAAGTTTCAAACTATTAAAATTAATAATAAGTAATTCATTTATTGTAAATTTCCTATTAAATATTTCATTCCGATCCAATATAAAAGCATAATTGGTTATAATTAATAACTTAATCAATTGGTAGATCTGCTGATCATTAATTTATTGTTTAATGGGCAAAAGTAAATGACTATTAAATTCATTTATTTTGTATAGAATAATTCAAATGTTGGAAGGATCCAGATCTAATGAAAGTTTATGTTGAATATGTTAAAGAATGTATAAGATGTTGTCAATAAGTATTATTTGAATCACCTTACTTGTAAAAAATTATTGATGTAATTTGTGATGCATTTTTAACTTTGAATTCTTATGAAATGCAAAGAGAAATTCTACATTTTTTTAAGTATATAGATTTAATATATTAGAACTTTATGTTCATGTTTAGAGAATAGTTAAGAATATTTCAATCCTTTGGTTGTTAAGATTATTACAACTCTATTTATGTCAATTAGTGAAATCAATCCTGCAATAGTATTTTAAGTAGTATAGATTTTAATGTTGGTTTTATATAAATAAGTAAATCCTAATGAATTAGAAGAATTAATTTTTTAAACATTACAAAAAAGTTGGGGAAAGGATAAGCCTGCTTAGAAAGTAAAATTAGTCAGTTAAGCTATAATTTCATACTTATTAAAATCTGAATAAGGAGAAACAAATAAAAATCTGAAATTATTACTAGAAAATTTAAGACCTATGAGTGAAGAAGAAATCAATTATATGTAATTGGAAATAGTAATAAAGCGAAAATGATTTAATTTTTATTGAATGTGTACGATACAAATTTCAATTGATCTGAAATAATTAAATATTCTGATTCTTCACCTTAATCTTTTTATTGATCTTTTCTAACATTCATTCAAAATTGTTTTTAATTTTAGATTGGAATAATCAAGTTAGATTATAATTAAACTTTGAAATTAAAAGAATCTTATTCAATCAGGAAATGTAAATTATATAATAAAGTTGTAAAGTCATCTATAATCTTTATATTATTTCAATTATAATTAAAAGACTTTGATTTAAGCAATGTTTTTTTCTCCATCTGTACAATTTGATCAATTTATGTTTTGTGTCTTTGAGTATTCGCCCTAATAAAAGCATCGACCTTATAGAATTACACCCAAGCCTTACCTTATTGCAATTCATCTAGCTAATAAGTTAAAGATTATTTATCATATTTACTTCATCTGATATCTCTTATTCTGTGTAACCTTGCTATTTTACAATATCCCAAAATGCCAACCATTCCTAAACTGTTATGTTCCCACTTTTATTATAATCAACCTAAGAAAATAATGCATCTGTATTTATTTTTGCAAAATTTGATTTCCAAAATTATAATGTCCTTTCTTTATCAATGTAACCCTTATTCTAAATATCAATTTTTTAAAATATCATTATTGCTTTTAGTCTTAAATTTTCTGAAATTTATTTTTGCTCAGGTCTATTTGAGCAGGTTCCCATTTTACTTTTATTAATTATTTTATAATGTTATCTCTTAAAGAACTCATACCAGCATTGACTTAAGATTTTACACAAGGAATTACTAGAGTTGATAAACATATCTATATTCATCCTAAGAAAGAACATAAATATACCTTTATTTGGGTATAATATATAACCCTTAAATTAGATGCATGGATTAGAAGATATCCCTGATAGTTTTTTAGCAGGATTCAATAATCCATAATTAAATCCTTTTGATGATTAGACAACTAAGGTCATTTTACTATGTGCTCCTGTTAGACCATTAACAAAAAATTAAGGGGAAATGATGACATCATGGTATGATATCATGATTCCAAATTGGAAATAGTTTTGGGGAATCAAATCTGACAAAGAATTGTGGGGTGTAGATTAAGCTATAGAATCAAGAAACTTTATTTGGAGTCTGATTGATTAAGAACCAGTCCCAAAAAAGAATATATTTATTGGAGGCTTTTCTTAAGGATGCTGTATTTCATTATTGGCAGGATTAGGATACAAGTTTATTTATGTTCTTAAATTAACTTAGAGAATCTTTAGGTGGCATACTTGGAAACTCAGGTTTTATGTTTCCATTTACAGAACTAAATAACAAGACTCCTATATAAATATTGCATGGTGAAGAGGATGAAGTGATTCCTTATGAATTTGCTGAGAAATCCATGAAACCTTTAGTGAAATTAGAAAATGAATTCCAATTAATAAAACTAAAGGGAATAGAACATGCTATGATGATGGAGAATTTTAAATTAATGAAAGAGTTTGTCTTCAAACATTTATAATGAAAAATAATAAATATATATATATATACATCTTTGACCTTAAAGGATTTAGAATAAAATTTTATTAATTATAAAACATTTAAATTAAATATTTGTGATATATCAATTATTCAACAACACTCCCATTTTTGTGATTAAATTGGATAACTCACTTAAACTGATTATCTTTAACTTTTAGGAATGATTTCTGAATTTCTTCTTTTTTCAAAATCTCCTATTTTTATTCCATAAATCTTTGATAGAGATTTGTTATACTTCATCTTGTGGATCAATTCTACCACTTTAAATTTCTTAAAGTATTTATTAAGTTAGAATTTCAAATATCTTAACAACATTAGATCCTGTTAAAGCAGATGCTTCTATATAATTTCCATTAAATCTTTTGGCAAGATCTAATGCTTCTTTTTCTTAAACTTCTCTTCTGCCTTTTAATATGGAAAGAACATACTTATTCTGTAAATCACCTTTATTTCCTACAATAATAATTTGAATATCATTTCCAGTACAACTCAACACTTCATTATGCCATCTACTTAAAGCATCAAATGATTTTCTATCTGTTAAATCAAAGACCAATATACATCCAATAGCACTAGTTTAATCTAAACATACTTTCTATAATATGCTCTAATCATTGATGAAAAGGATTCCTATCCAGCCTATAATTAATCATAGTCTTCTTACAGTATCCCATATATGTAATTTAATAATATGACTATTAGATTTGATAATATTAGTTCCAAATTCTACTCCCATTGTGACTTAATGAGCATTTCTAAATTTTTAATCAACAAATTGTAAAAGCAAACAACTTTTTCCTACACCTTCATCAATAATAAAATTACTAACTAGTGCTTCCGACAATAATATACTTAAAGAGATAATTATAATTTTTCATTATTTATATGATGTAATAATAAATGAATTGGGGGAAATGCAAGCCTTATTTATACATGGATGAATGCATTCCAGTAGTTGTCCTTGGACCTAATTGTAAATGAGGCTTAACTCTTAGTTCTACAATTTTTGTTGGCATACATCGCATATTCAATTTATGGCCTCATCTTATTGATATTCTTATTTTAAAGGGATTTTGGAATCATTAGATTATGTTTAAGTGTAGTGTCCTATGTTTCAACCTTAACAAACTATTTTCTAGCAGCTTTCATGAATTAAGGTGTTAGTAATTACAATTATAACTATATAAAACCAACTAAATATTGTGAAATTTGCAAACAAAAATAATAAATGTTGACAGAACACTGTGATGCTTGTGGAGTTTGTATTGAAGGATATGATCATCACTGTCCATGGATTGGTAAATGCGTTGGTAGACACAATAAGAGATACTTTATTGTCTTTATTTTCAGTATATTTGTATTTCAAACATCTAGCATATTATTTTTTACAAAAATTTTATGATATTATATTTATGTAATATTGTTAAAGAATTCGAATATATATAAAAATGTATAAGTATAATCCTTATGTTATTTACATTAAAGATGAGAACTTTTTAATAATGAAGAATAATTTTAATCTTCATACAATTTCAAGCACCTAGTATTATTTTTAATGTTTTTTATAGATTTTATACATAATTCTTAGAAGTTGACATCATATAGATTATTTGTTGTTGTATTTGATAAAGAGGATATATATTTTTAACTAATTTTACCCAAAAATGTTAATAGAAGTCAAAGCATTTTCATAAACAAATAGTCCAACTATAAATTTAATCCTGATAATACAATACTATTGTTATGGTTAATTATTCAAAGATATATAAAGAACTCAGAATCCTTACTATTTATGATCTAACAAAAAATCAGTACCATTACTCAAATAAAATCTTACTTAACCTATTTCAAACATCACTACTATTATGAAAGAGTAAGAATCTATGTATCAATAATTCCATACTCCTAGAATAGATATATAGAAAGGTCATTAATAAATTAGTTGATCCATAATTGGTATTTATTTTCATACTTTATTGAGAATGGTTAATAGATATATATCAAATTTAAAATTTTAAGTAGTCATAAACTTATTCTGATAATAGATAGTTTTGGAAATTATTTAAATTAGGGGGATTGAATTTTCAACATAATTTTTATTTTATAAAAAATATTTAATTTACAAAGGAAGCCTCTTTATTTAAAAACAAAGGACTTTTTACTAACAGATCTTTTTTATTATTTTATGGAAAGTTTTTAAAAAACAGATAGTTTATAAAATAAATATATATATATAAACATTGTAATTATGGGTTCTTGTTAAGGGACAACTTAAGATATCCAGCAAGATTTACGAATGAGAGAAATAATGTCACAATTTTAGGTTCCAATGCCTTATACTGATGAGTATAAAATATTTTAAACTTTGTAATGGATTGAAATGTAATAAAACATTTAATCATAGGATTCAGCATAATAGTATACCAAATTTTGGATTAATTTATTCAAAAGCAGCAGATTCATAGAATAACCTAAAAGAGTTAGTTAGGAAGTGGAAAATAAAGAATGAATAGCATAACCATCCTAATTTATTATCAATTCACAATTTTTCCATAATAGAATCAATGAAAGTTTTTATCCCATATACTGAAATAATACTTCTCATTGATAAACCATTAGAACCTTTATCTCGACACAAGAAGGTCATAATGAAACAGTAATTTACTCAAGAGGAAATTTTATTTCTTTTAGATTGTGTAGTTTCTGCATTTGCATTTCAATAAGGAAATAAAATATACCCATCAGGTTTTGATATAGATGATATTGTAATGGTTAAAACTCCATTTAATGTTGAAGTCTACAAATTAGTTGATAGGTATTAAAAACCGATTAGATAAAATCTATTTCAAGAGTTCATCTCCTTTTATGATGATAAATAAAGTACTTAATTATATGTATGTATTTTAAGCTTTGAATGATATGAAAAAGACAGCCTTTCTTTCTCCAGCATAAATTGAGGCTATTCCAAGAAAAGATAAAGTAAGATATATATATAGATTATACTAGTATCTTAAACATAATAGATATAAATCAGATGTATTCAACTTTGGTTTAATGATGATATATTTAATTCAAGCAAAGAAACCAGAAGTTTACGATTGGAAGAGATGGGCAATAGATGATTTTGCATTAAAAAAGGTTTAAGATGATCTCATTACAACTAATTTTAATGAATAAATATTACACTTGATTGAATTGATGTTAAAAGTAAATGAAAGTGAAAGACCTGATTTTATACAGCTCGATGAAATGGTGAATAAATTGTTTCTAGATCTAAAAAAACATCGTTTATTAGAATAACATTAACCTGAAGAATTCTTTATTGCTGGTTATAACAAGCCTTCTTCTTTTGATAATCTTTTAAGTTAAAATATGTTTTAATCCAAACATCCTATGGGCTAAGCTGCATCTCCAATTATGATTAGATCAAGTTAACATTTATCTAAAAATTAATAAGCTGAATAACAAAGATATAGATAATAAGATACAAGTTAGGCTTCAATCAAAGATTAAAAATGGCATGAAGGTAGAACTTAAGAGACAAAAAATGGTTTTGAAAATGCAGTTACATAAGGAAAATTACATTATCCAAATGGATTTTATTATATTGGATAAATTTGTAATAAAAAAAGACATGGATTAGGTACATATTATGATTCTGAAAATCAAAAGGTAACAGAAGGAATGTGGGTATTTGATATACCTGATGGCGAAGTTACTTTTTATAATAAACCTAAATAGGAATTGGAGAAATCACATAAGAATTTATCAAGGAAAGATTGGATTTAATATAAAGGATAAGTTAAACATGGATAAAAACATGGCATCGGAGTTCTCTATTTTGCCGATGGTTCAAAATTTATGGGACTTTATTCATGTGATTAAGCTCATGGGAAGGGTCAATTTGAATATCAAAATAAAGAATGCTACACAGGTACTTGGTAGCATGATTTATATATTAGTTGACATTTTTTATATATTAATAATTACCATATTAATAATATTAAACAAAAATTAGTTTAATATTTCAAGTAGATATTGTTAACAATAATTTGTTCTTTAATTAAAGAAATAGATCAATATCTTGATAATAATATGAAATTATTATACTTTCTATTAAAGAATTGAAGAGGCTTGATTTTAGCAAAATAGAATTATAAAGTAAGATAAGAAACAATAAAAAATATAAATTAATAATAAAAATAATTTAGATCTACATATGCAATCCAAATCATCTTTAGATTATGAGGGAAGAGTATTTCGATGTTTTGCCGTTTATGATTGTAATAAACAATCAGTATTAATTTCAATTAAACGTCACTGTGGCAATCTATTTACAGAAACTATATTGAAAGTTAAAGAATATGTTAAATCGAATCTGCTAGATTCTTAACGTAATTAAATAAATATTCCTGGTGGATAGAGATGTGAATGGCATGGAATATTAGATGAAAGGACAAGTATGCAATATATAATTTAAAGTTTAGACTGTTATTTTTTGATGATGACTTTCCCAGGATCACATTAAAGTGCCATACGTTAATCTTTACTTGAATTATAACAAATAGTTCTTTATGTACCTAATTACTAAAATGTAAAAATTCATTTACAAATTATAAGTTCAATGAAACAACTTTTCCACAATTAAAAAAAAATGATCTTTTGGCTAAATTGGATGAACTTGAATAAAAATATGTAAAAGATATTGGACCAGAAGGATAACCTGATGAAACAGAAAGAGGAACCTAATAAGAATAAAAGAATGCATCAAATTATTAGTTTCTTTAAAGCACTCCTTAGTACTTATTATTATTAAAACTTTTTAGAATGAGTTAAATAAGAAATCCTGGATAATAATCTAAAATTTAAGATTAATATAGAAAATAATCTGTATATAGATGTTTTATGATTTATAATGTAACAGGTAATAAAACACTATTTTGTTTAAAAAGAGGAACTTCAAAATCTTTTGATGATACAAAAGGATCACTTATAAATTAATTAAAGAGATAACTATTAGAAACAACTAAATTTGAAGTTTATTCTTAAGGAAATTAAAGATCTGAATGGCATGGAATATTAGATGAAAAGAAATGTAAATATTTTTTTATATTTTAAGCATGTTACTTTTTGATGATGACCTTTCCATCAACATCTAAAAAAAATGTTATAGAGGCTTTAGAAGATTTGAAAAAGACTTTTATTTAAATTCCAAATTATGACACCATTTAACCAAATGACCTTGAAAGAAGGTTAAAATCAGAAATTTAAAAATAAATTGATAATCTAGAAATTAAGTATTATAACTTAAATGGAAATGAAGGAGTAGCAAGTGATAATGAATAATCTGAAATAAGAAGAGACTTTATAACATCAAATTAAATCACAACAACAAATCAAAAATTGAATCCTCCAAGTTTGATTAAGGAAAATGAAAGTTATAATCCACCAGATATATAAGAGAGTGGTAAAAATTTATATGAAACACTTGAAATGAATATAAAAAAGGAACTAGAAGAATTAGCAACATTTAAACCAATACTTAAAGATGCCTAAATGTATATTTTTGTTGGAATAGGAGTCACCTTTACTCTGTTTCTATCATTGATTATAATCATAGCTTGAAAGGCATATAAAATTTAATGCATTCTTTAATTATATATAATAATAATATTCTTTATCTATGTAATAATAATCACTATTTGACCTGATGAAATTATAAACATCTAGGTTGATGTTAACAAATTAGGTTTAATATATATAATAATATATTTGATTTCCTTAAGATTATTTTTGCTTTATTAAGACAAAATTTATAAATAAAATTGCAATTATAATACAGTTTTTGTTAAATAATGACTCATGGTATTTTGATTTTGTAATTTAGTACTTTACTTTGGAGTAGGAGATTTTGCTTTATAAATGTAGACAATAATGAATGATAATTAGAAGTAATTATTTAATAGTTATTCAGATTGCAAAGAATTGTGTTCCCTATAAATAAATATTCTAGAGATCCAGCTAAAACATCAAAAAAGGGAGAGCAGGAGTTGTGTTTTATAAATGTTATTTGTTGTGAATAAAATACATTTCTGATAGATAGTACTTTTATTATATAAAGTAGCTTAATATGATTTATGGGGATTTGGAAATTCTTAATTTGCATAATTAGGTTTATAACAGCCTTCTGTTAGTATGCCTGTAAATTTATCTTAAATAACTTAAAATTCTTATAAATTAGTAAATGCTGGAACTGGCTTTGTAGTTGCTTACTCAACCAATAAAAAGATCTTCGTTTGGGGTAATTGGCACTAATTAAATTATGGTGAAGTCTTGAAGCTTTCAGAGAAATAAGGATTCACAGAATAAATTGATACATTTTATTAGATAAGCAGCTTAGATATAACTTATAATTTTTCCATCAATAGATATAATGAATTGGAAAGAAGATCTAGTCATTTACCAGTTCATTAAGCTGAAGTTATAGGACTAAAATGTGTAGGTACTACAACTTATCTTTTAACTCCAAATAAATTGTTTTGTTTGGGTTTGCAATAACAATTTACTGTATAATTTATAGGAATTGCTTGTGGTTAGAAGCATATTTTGGCTTGGGATGATTAAGGAAAAGTGTGGAGTTGGGGAGAGTTTGCAGATGGGAAGTTAGGTTATATGGATTTTATTTAGAAGGAATAATTATTTCCAAAATTAATTGAAGATTTTTCAACTAAGATAGTATCTTGTGTATGTGGTTCCAATTATAGTATAGCACTTGATGTTAAAGGGGATATTTATGGATGGGGTAAAGGTCCATTTTAGATGGATTTATCTAAAGCTGTTATACCAGCCAAACTATGTTAAAAATAAAAACCGTTCATTAAAATAATGGCTGGTGATTCTCATTTTGGTGCTTTAGATTTATCAGGTTAATTATATGGATGGGGAATAAATAATAAAAATTGTTTAGGGGATTTAGGTGATAAAGTTAGGTATCCTTAATTGTTAGAATTAAAGAATGTTAAAGTAATTGATGCTGCTATGGGTAATACTTTTACTGTACTTATTGTTCCAGCTAATTCAAAGTATAAATTACCAAGTTTGAATGTTGATTAATATACTTCACATTAATAGAAAAGAGTTAGAGAAGAGGCTGCCTTAATGAAAGATTTTGCTGATAAAAAAAATAAGATTGATCAAGTATAAGTGTAAACTTAGATTTAATAATTTTGTGATAATCTTGAATCACCTTCTAAAAATACATAATATGAATAAACTGCTGGTTTATTAAGGAAAATGAAAAGTTAAGTTGATTCTCTAAAAGGAGTACCAAAGAATAAATGGAATACAAAATCATTAAGATTGGATACTGATATAATTAGTTATCATACTCAAGTAAATTAAGATTATGATGATGTTTAATCCAAATTAAAATAATTAGAATATCAGAATTATCTTTATATTCCTGTATGTAATACATCTACTCCAACATCATAAACATGTGAATAACATTAAGATATAGATTAATTGTTAAGTCATGAAAATGATGTATTGAAGTATTAATACATTCTAATGGTTAAGTCTTAAGATGAATCTAAATTTATGAAGACTTTATTAAATGATAATAATAAGTAATCATTTGAAAACTAAAATAATTTATAAATACACTCTAAAACTTCTAAAAATAAAAGCGATGAATTAAATCAAAGTGATAAGAAAAAGTATCATGATAAGTTTGATCAATTTGATCCATATTTCCTTCATAATGTAAAGAGAGATTTAAAGCAATTATCATAATAAAGGAAAGAAATCTTTTTAAAGAAACAAAAATTAAGAGAAGAACTTAATAAGGAAATCACTGAAAAAATGTAATTAAAAAAGGTTCCAATATAAAATAAAGAAGATATTGTTAAGGCCATTTAAACTTAAGCTTATGAAAGAGAGATGAAATTAAGAATTGTTCAGTAAAAAAAGTAAGATAATTTTGTAGAGAAAATTCATCATATTCAATAATAAATTTAAGAGAAATCTCCAGAATTTAGATATAAAAAAAGATTAGAAATTATAAGATAATAATAAAATATGTAATTTTTTAGGATGATTTTAACTTATTTAAATATGGAAAATATTTATTAAATGATGTAGGATACATCTTAAAGAGGTTTAGAATTGAAACGATTAATGTTTAAAGAACATATGAAAGCAAGAGTCATTCAAAATACAATAAGAAAAAGAAATATCATAAAGAAAATTAAATCAAAATTAGGTTTAAGATAAAAGAAAATTTTATTATCATTTATATTTAGATTCAAAATTCATTTTAGAATTAAATCTAAATATACTCATATTAGAAAAATCAATTTATTTAATTTAAGAAGCTCTTTATTTGTTAAATTTAGAATCAATTTAAAAACTATCATAACTAAAACTATACCTATTTAAAGATTTTGTAAGTGGTATAATCATAATTTTCAAGTTCAATTAAGTTATTTAAATTATAAATGGGATGAATATTTAAAATAAAGCTTTAAAGGTTAGATGACAGAAAAAGAAAGAGAAGAATTAAAATTACATGAATTACCTCAACTTATGGAAAAATAATAATATCTTTTATAAAAACTTATTACTCCTTAAAAATAATAACACTGGAATGATCTAAAATTATAACTTAATCCAGTATTTAAAGCTACTGAATTAAGAACAAATTTATTAAAAAAAGTCAAAGCAGTTGTATAAATAGATGAAGAAATTAAAGATATAGATCCTAAAATTATAGGAAGAGTTTTACTACCATATACTAAATATATTGATAATATTGCTCTTAGTGTAGCAGCAAAGTTAAGATTTGACTATCAAATGATGATATAATTGTAAGTCCATGAAAAAGTATATATGGAAGAATTAATAGTGAAATATGAAATTCTAAAAGAACATCTTGAAAAAATCAGAAGAGAATATACACGATAAATGAGAGATGTAATCTATCTATTTATTAATTAAGTTTTATATAAAATTAAATGATTATAAAGAAACTCATAAGTAATAGATAAATACAGATAGAGGAAAATTAATGATTAGATTTAAAGCTGATGGACCTGAAATTAAATAATTAAAGACTAAGGATGATTAAGAAATAAAATTAATTATACAAAAAAGAGAACTTTCAAGAAGAAGAAATGGATAAAATTCTGTAATTTTTAAAGATATCATTTTTAATAAAATTCGATAATTACCATAAGATTAGTAACCATTTCCCAATTTGATACTAAAATTAGCAGAAAATATGTGTTCTGATATAAGACCAAAATTTAAACTCAGATTAAATTAAAGTGAATGGTCAAGACTTTTTAATTAATATCAATCAGAAATTAAACAAAGATATCTTGCCATAATGAATGAAGCAAGAAAAGCAGCAGCACTCAGAACAAAACATTTAAAATAAAACAAATTGATTAAAAAGAAAAGAACTTAAAAGACAGAATAATGATTAAATATATTATTATATTATTTGATAAAGTTAATTTATCAACATTTTAACTAATTAATATAAAATTTATAAATAAAAACTCTATCTCAGAATCAAAAAAATACAATAATATTAATAAGACTCT
Organism: Paramecium biaurelia; assembly: GCA_000733385.1. Classification (NCBI taxonomy): domain Eukaryota; phylum Ciliophora; class Oligohymenophorea; order Peniculida; family Parameciidae; genus Paramecium; species Paramecium biaurelia. Next base: position 81,046 of record JPFL01000013.1, read on the forward strand.
AAATCTAAGAAATGCAGCTAAAAATTATAATATTAATAATAATATTATGTCAAACTTCATCTTGGGATTATTTATTTTGCTCTAACTATTCTGAATTTGCATGATCTTCTGTTTAGAGTTCTTATTTTACTTGAGGTTATAATTACTCTTCCTGCTTTGGTTATTCTTGTAATTTCTATTATTATTCTTCAGAATTTGCGTATTCTTGTAAATTCTATTAATCTTCTTGTTTTGGTTATTCATGATGTAAATTCTATGATTCTTCTTTCTTAGGTTCTTCTTGAAGTAAATTCTATTATTCTTCTGAATTAGGTTATTCTTGAAGTAAATTCTATTATTCTTATTTCTATTCTGTTATTTTTTCATTTTATTATTCTTCTTGTTAGACTATTTCTTATTCTTCTTAAACCAATTATTTGGGTTCATCTTAGAACCAAAATATTTGTCCATGATTCTCCTTTTTTTATTCACCATTCTAAACACTTTGAACATAGACTGGAGAATCAACTATCTATTATTCATATTTTTAAGGCTATTACTCTTCTTAAGATTCAATATTTTCTTCTTTCACTTGTTAAAACTCTACAGGTACTTATTTTTCTAATTAAGCTTCTTCTGAGTCAAATTTATCTGCTTGTTGATCAGTTTCATCTTTTTCATTATTATTAAAAGTATCTTCTTAAGATTCTTATTAATTTTCATTTGCTTATTAATTCTAATTATTGGTGGATTGATATTAGTCAGAACCTAGAGGTTCTGGAAATTAAAGAGGTGGACTATAAGAATCTACATTAATTTGTTCTCTGAATCTTGGATTTACTCCTAATAACCAAGATTATTCAATAGAATTAACTACTTTTAATTCTTCAAGATATTGTAGCCATTCATTTTGAACACTTGCAATTGCTTTTTATACTATTTAATATTATTAAAGGACATTGGGAGAATTAATATAATTAGTTATTTTAGTTAAGATACCTTAATAGCCATGTTTTTTTTTTCGTTCTTCAAATCCATTATTTTCGATGAGGAATTTCAAAAAATTAGTATCCTCAAAAAAGAGATCATGTAAATGATCATTTTTTGAATCTAAAATAGAAACTACCAATCTTTCAAATAAAATATGTAATTAATTGTTTGTTTGATTATAAATAACTAAATTAATTATTTCTTAAAATATTTATCCTTTTTCAATAATGACAGCTAAATTTTATTTCTAGATTAATTAAATAATTAATTATATTAATGACAACTTTGAATCACCTAATGGTTTAATTGTATCTCCATAAGTAGTTTTAAAGGATGCTCTAAATAAATCCTATTAAGTCAAAGCCTTGACTGATTCATCCAAGATTGGTTTATAAAGAACAGAAAAATCAATTTCATAATGTTTATCTTCAAGTTATGACATTTTGTTATAAAACTCATATTAAATATTGAGTAAATTAAATATAGAACTATTTTATGTTTGTATTGCTAAACTCATAAAGAATTGAGGTTTTTCAATTGTTAATAAGATTTCTCTCAAAACTATCATGGTTTCAAGAGACATCAATGCTCTTTTGTATACTTCAATAAGTGATTCACAAATATTTGTAATTATTGCATTTGAATGTGATTATCCTCTCATATATTTGAGTATTCTATTAATTAAATTTTGTCTCTCTTCTATATATTATCTCTCATCATGTTCTTCTTAACATGTATCTAAAATAACCAATTTTTCAAATATTTCAGTAATATGTCTTATGTTTGCATGTTTGAATAGATTTGAAATTATTCCTGGTTTATATTTTAAATATTCCCAAAACTTAATTTATTAATAGAAATACATCATATCCTTTTTTATGAATAATTGCTGCAATAATCTTAGTAAAATACCCAGCTGACGTAATTAAGATGGAATCATTTTCTAATAGAGATAGTAGATCAGGTAATAGATTCTATCTTAATTTTTCATTTTCTTATTAGAATTCTTAGGGTTAACTCTCTGTTGGTTAATCTTCAAGGGGATTTTAAACTTCTTCTTAGGATGTGTCTACTTATTTTTCAAATAAATAATTGATCAATTTCTCATTTTCAGAACCTAATATTTCACTTATTAAAAATGGAAATCTAGAAATGTATATTATATATATATATTACTTTATGCATATGTTTTTATCATATTCTTGATCAGTTACATCTTTAATAATGTATTGAATCATTTTAAAGTATTCTTATGGATGTTGAATTATGCTAGAGAATAGTTTAAATTTTAAATTACAAATCAGCAAATTTACTTGAACTTGAATTTTTTAATTCATTCAAAATGTCTTCCTCATTCAATATGGTTTCTAAAGTTAAATTATCTTATTTTAGCAATGTGTCAAATTTAGATTAAAATCCAAATCCAAAAAATCGACCAAAACTACAATAAAGTCATCATCATACTTTAAAAACATGAAAGGATTTTATTAATTTTATTTAATTATTAATAATGCATAAAATTAAATAGACTAAATAGTGTGCTTAATGTGAAGCTATGGATCCGTAATTTTAATTAGGAAGTATATATATCATTTATTAATAGAATGTGATCATCATCTATGTTAAAATTGTTTTAAATAAATTTTAAACAATACTATTTAATCTAAGAAATCCAAATTTTAAATTAAGTGTCCTATTGATTCATGCAAATAACAAATAGATTTAAAAGAATTATTAAAATATTTAACATTACCAAATACATGTAAACGTTGTAATTTAGAGTAACCTTATACATGTGGATAATGCATTGTAAAAGAAATAGAAGAGATTGCAAAAATTAATTATTATTCAAAATTACTTAAATTTGATACTCTAATTAATTTAGAATCACAAAAAGAACTTCATGAAGAAATCTAAAAATATGAATTAATATGTCCAGTTTGTAGAGAATTTAATTAAATTCCAATTATAGTTTGTTTGTAAGGACATGAAATTTGCAAGGATTGTTATTATAATATTAGAAATATAGAAGATGTGAGATAGGTTTGTCCAATTTGTAAATAAGAATTATTATCAGCACCTCCTAATAGTTTAAGAGCATAAGTTTTAATAAAAAATTTAAGTATAAAATGTCCTAATGATAATTGTAAATAATTAGTAAAATATCCAGAATTTGTTTAGAATCATTATCGAAAATGTATTAGATTTATGTATATTAAATAAGGTTGTGAATAGAAAATTGAATGTTAAGATTGTCATGAAAAAGTTGAACAATTATTTTAAGATATTCATCAAACAAATTATTGTATGGGAAGTATTTGTCCATTTAATTGCACAAGAAAATTAGGAGTATTGAATATTATTAATAATAGGATCATTAAAATAATTTTATTATGGAACATATATAATCAACAATGAGATAAAGTGATGTTGCACATTCATTTTTGATTCGAATGCAAATTATTGAGAAATTCTTATTTGCAGGGTCATTTGGAAGTTGTCCTTAATGTGACTTCTAATATGCTTGGTAAGTGGATGTTAGAGGTGTCTAATCGACCTTTTGCTTCTTTTGTTTTAGATTTACAGGATGATTATATTATTATATAAATATATTAATGAAAATTAACTCTGAATTAATATAAGGATCACATCATTTTATTAATCCATTAAATGAAAGACAGCTTGATCTACGAGGTATTAGAAAATATATAAATTATTTATAGCAAAGAAAATTACAGCAATAGAAAATTTAGGAGCTACATTGGTATCAAGATTCTTTTATGTAGGATTTTTTTGATCACATTGATTTAGGGGATAATGATATTAAAAAACTAGGAAATCTTACTTTATTAAAAAGGTATACTTTATTAGATTATACTAAGACTTAAATCGTTAAATTTATCTAACAATAGAATCACTAAATTGACAGATGTATCTGATTCATTACCTAATATTGAAAATTTAATCTTAATGAATAATAGATTAACAGATATTAATGAATTGTATCAATTAAAGCTTTGTAAAAAACTTAAACGATTAATTTTACATGGAAATCTCATAACTTAATAACCAGATTATAGATATAAAGTTATTGCAATTTTACCTAATTTAAAAATTCTTGATTTCAATAAAGTTACTCAATCTGTAATTTATATTATTAAATCAAATTAGGAAAGATAAAAAGCTGAAGAATCCTTTAAACCTGATGAATTGACTGATTATATGAATTTGATTAATTTGAAAGATGCTACTTTAGATAAAGAACATATCAAAAAATTATTAGAGAATGCTAAAACATTTGATTAAATTAACTAATTAGAAATGTTGCTTAAATAATAATAGGTTAAACATTTATCTATTCTTAATGAGTAATGATGAGTTAAATATATATATTAATAATATTAAATTTTTTAATGAAATAAGATGGATTTATTAGCTTTATGCTAGAAAAAGATGATTCTTATTAATTTTAACCTACTGAAAATAAATTTAAAATTAATAATGACGATGAATTTTATAGATAATTAAGTTAAGAGTTTTATGGTCAATAATAATAATAATACTATTTTAAAAATAATAAAAAACAAATCAAAACAATCAATTCATTCAAACTTAAATCAAAACCCCCTTTATAAACGAGTGAATCTTAAAAATCACAACACTCCTTTACTAACCAATCATAATCACAATAAATAATACAATAAGTAAAATAAATATTTATAAATATTTTAGAAGATCTATAAATTATTTACTAAATAAACTCCTTCTCAATAGACTTTGCATAAATAACTTGATAGATCCTCCTAAAAAACTAGAAATCTCAATGATATAACACCTTAATTCACTTTTAAACTAGAATTTTCAAACTCTTAGAAAAATTAACATAATTAATCTCCATAAAATAGCTATCGATTTAAGCTCAATAATGAAGATTATTAGGAATCTTAATAATAACATTCCCATAGAAATACAATTAACAGTTGTGATAAAAGTAGTAAAAATTAAGATAAAATCTCTGACATCTATTACCCTTTAAAACTAAATTCTTATAAAGGATAAGAAGTTGGAAATTTATTTCAGTTATCATTTAGAAGTAAATAATGAATATAAAAAGCTTAATTTTATTTTTATATTTTTACTAATTTATTGTATCAATCATAAATCATTTTAATGATGATTCATAAATCAAATATTTAATTTCTTTTATTTTCTCACAAATGCAGTTGATTTTTGGTATTCTTAAATTTTAGATTACTTTTTCCATAAATTATTTACAGAGCTCAATTCCTATCAATTTATTAATCTTATTCACTTTATATTTGACAAGGAGTACAAAATTAATAACTTGTAATTATGTCTTGACATCAAATTGATTTTCTTTGAATGGGTTCATTATTATTATTATTTGAAGATTAATGTTAGATCAAATGAATTTGATTATAATCTATTTGATTATTATGATCTATCTACTTGAACGAAATAGCCTCAATAAAATTATCAATGTATTTAACTTTATTTTGAAACACTTGCTAGTAACCATTTAAAGAATATACATTTAAAATTGTCAACCATAAAAAAAGTAAATTTTTTATTTTATTTTAAATTTTTAAATAATTAGAGTGATAATCTGTAACTATCACTATCTTATCCAATCCCAGTAATTTTCAATTTATTATTTAAACTTTCATCGATATGCTATACATGGAAAGGAAAATAATTTTACTAATTGTATATCATAAAGGTTCTATAAATAATAGGTGTAAATATAAATTTTAAATTACGAAGATTATGGATATTAATTTACAATTTAAAATTTTACAATAATAAAATAACTTAATTAAAAAATTCAATTCAGGAAAAAATTATTAAATGAATATTATAAAGAATTACATAGTTTACTTTATTCCTTTAGAATTTAATTGTAATTTTATGATGTCTCAACACTTAAACAATAGAATTTAAAATTATCTAACAATCAATTTGAAAATTAAAATCTCTAAATAATATCCATTGTATTAATATATATTTCAATAAATATAAGTTGATTGATATAGGACAGGATATTAATAATAAGTAATTCATTTTTTTAATCCAATAATATATTATTTCAGACTACTTACTAATTTATAATTAAGGATCTGAATTTTATTCTTGATTATGAAACAAGAAAATTATTTGTTGTTAGTTTTCTTTTATCCACATTCTTAGAATACACAAAATATTATTATTAATAATGAATTAGAGCAATAAAAGTCTCAACAGTACGATGACTCGGATTAAGCAGTTGTCAACAGGTCCCCCTATTGAAGTAGTGCCAAGCGAGATCATATTTAAAGATATCTAGATTAATTAGACTTATGAAATTACTGTGTTTGTAAGAAACTTAACATAGACTGCACGGCGAATTCGTGTATTTCAACCTCATTCTAACTTTAGATGCGATTATGAAATGCAAGGGTATGTGTTTATTATGGAGATTTATAGCGCCATAGCAGCTGGACTGTCAATGAAACTGATAGTAACATTTGAAACAGCCAGTTCAGAGTAGTATTAAGACAGTTTGAAAATTGTGTCAGATGGTAACTATACAATTGATGTACCTCTTTTTGCCTTCCCTCCTCAGGCTGCGTATATTTTAACATTTAATTCATTTTAGAATAGTATTTGAGCCATTTATAAATTTGGGATTTGTTCGTGTAGGAAAGGAGAAAGTAGATAATATATACTTTAAGAATGAAGGCAGATCAACAGGTAAAGTAGAACTAAAAATTGATCGTTTACCTGATTTCAAAATAGAGCCAACTTCATTTAGTATAGGAGCAGGAAAAGAATTTGAGGTTAAGGTATTTTATAAACCTAAAGATGCTGGCATCTTCCGAGGTTTAGTAGAAGTAATTGCAGATGGTTAAAGTCTTCAGAAAACAATTGATATAAATGCAACATCAATAGAATTTACTCGTTTTCTTATTGATGATACTGGAGTTCAAAACAATTTCTTTGATTTTGGCTCGATTTATTATGGATAATTCAAATAGATTGAAACGTATTTAGTAAATAACACTCCTAAGTAATAAAAATTTAAGGTGAAACTCAAGAAAGGATTGCATTAATAGGAAGATGCGCTTAAATTATAGACTCCTGCTGAATTAGGTCTTGAATAGACAGAAAGAATTATGGAATGTTATCCAGAGGAAGGAGTATTAGAAAGCTATTCGTAAGTTGCTATAGTTTTTAAATGTAAACCTAAAGTATCAGAAGAACAATAAGTATGGACAAGATCTTTTGCATTATCTCCTGATTAATTAAAACCAGATTATGATGAATTTCACTATTCAGCAATTTTTGATTTTTAGGATAATGAACCATTGATGAATCATTTATAGGTAAGATGTATTTGTCCAACAATCAAATTTCCACCTACTCCAATATTATAATTTGGTTTGTGTCCTGCTAATTAAAACAAAGAAATTGTTTTTGAAGTTACTAATAAATAAACAGAGTTGCCTGTTTAAATTCATTGGCCTGTAGTACCTTATTTCTAAGTTAATCCATCATTGTCAATTTTGTAACCTGAAGAGAAGTAAAACTTTTGGGTTAGTTTCAAGCCTAAGCACACAGGAAATTTCACGACTGTTATTAATGCTGAATTACTTGGAGGAATCTTCAAAGTCCCTGTTAGATTAGCAGGAGTTAGTTAATAATTTACAAATAAATAATAAGTTAAAAGAGGACCTGAATCACTTCCAGAGGATTTTGAAATGAAGCATACAATTACTAAAGAATAAAGCATTAGCAATATTAAATCAATTGAAAAAGTTTAAACTTTGGATATTTCTCAATCAGTTTAATCTCTGGTTTAACAAGGAATATCATTAGATAAAATAGAAGAATTAAAATAAAAGTCATTAAATAAAGAAATATATAATGAATATTTAAAAATGCATAGAGAATAAAGGCTTAAGAAGGTTAAGGATAAAAAGATCAAACAAAAATTTACTTAGATGAATGAACGATTGAAGGAAATCAAATAAGAAACTGTAAAACCTGCTGGAGCTACTAAAAAATAAGAACAAGAAGAAGAACCTAAGCCAGAGCCACCAATTGATTATGAATTTGCCGTTGGAATGCAAGATGATGGATATGAATAAGAATTGCCATTGCCAGAAGCAAATGAGACTCTTTTTGTTACTAAACCAATATTTCATTATGAACCACTTAATTAAAATTAAATAAAGGAAGGAAAGTAGCTTAAACCTTTTGAACCTGATCTAAAGAATATTTAAAAAAAGAAATTCCCTTTTGAACCTAAAACTCATAGTGAAATTAGGGATACAAGTGCTGAATTAAATGCTGATTAATTATAGAAAATATAAGCTGGACCTGTTAAATTAGATTTTGGAAATGTTTATATAAAAAGTACTGTAATTAAATTCTTTTATGTGAGAAATGATCTCAGAAATTCTATTAGTGTTCGATTACATACTGACAAAGAAGATTTCAATTAATCATACATTAAACCATAAATCATTCCTAGTGGTTAGACTGCTTAATTTGATGTCATTCTTTGTTCAAAATAATTAGGATAAATCAAAACACATTTAAAATATGTAATAAATGAGAATCATATTTTTGAATTTCTTGTTTAAGCAACTATTGAGAGAGTCTTTTTAGAGATGAATAGAACTTAAATTAAATTTGCATTTAATGAAGATAACAATGAAATGGAAACTGCTGAAATTGTTCGCTTAACTAATAATGGAAATGCAGAAGCCAAATATAGATGGATAACTACTGAAAAAAAGATATTTTATGTCTAACCTGATTCTGGAGTTGTATCAAGTGGTAAATACTTGGAGTGTTAAGTGATTTATAAACCAAGTTAATTGTAGCCGTTGCCAGAAGTGAAATAGCCAATAGGTTCATAGCAGTAACAATAATAAGAAAAAAATACTTAAGGATAATAATAATAATAATAATAGTAATAACAATAATAATAATAATAATAATCTATAATACCGTAATAATAGGCAACAATAGCCACGATTAGGAATGATGAAGATAAATTATAATTAAAAACAGAAGATGGATTGGATTAGTCTATTAAATGCATAGGAGCTGTTTCTGAACCTAAATGTGCTATAAAATAAGCTGTCATAGATTTTAAGGAAATAGTTGTTTGTAAACAAGAAACAAAGGTTTTAACCCTTAAGAATCTATCTAAAAGTTCTGCAGTTTTTTAGGTTTAAACATCAAAGCTCCCAGATGGAATTGAAGTGTATCCTATTAAAGGAAAAATAAGTTCAGAAGACTAAAGAGATTTATAAGTTAAATTCCTTTCTAAGGATGAAAAAATAATTAAGGGAGAAATTATAATCTTAATCAGAGGAGGAAAACAACTACAGGTACCTGTTATAGGCTCAGCAATAATACCAAAAATTGAAATTCTGGAAGAGGAATTTGATTTTGGAAATATAACTACTTTAGGAACAAGTAATTAGTTAACAATGACTATGGTTAATAATTCTACTATACCTGTTGATTTGGTCCTGGATTTGAGACATTAAAGTGAGAATCCCAGAGCACCTGATGGAATTGATTGTTTAGAAGTTAAACCATAAGATGAAGATGACACTATTTTACATTCTATTCATCCAGAGAATGAAGATGAACCTGCTCCAAAATTAGATGAATCATTGGACAATCAATCTGAAAAATCTGAATAAATTGATTTGGAAACTAAGGAATACAGATCATATAACCTAACTATCTTACCTGGTAAAACATAAGTGTTCTTGATGAAATTTTCTCCTAAAGATGTAAAACATTATCAATTTGATATGCCAATCACATTAGCAAGATTTAATTAGAATTTACCTTCTTTAACGAGAAGAGTATCTTGTAAAGGTCTTAAACCTAAATTTTTAGTAGAACCCCAATCAATAGAGTTTAAAAAAAAAATAATCACATCTCCTGATAAATGTTATCCTACAGTAGAAGAGATTAAATTATCAAATCCAGATAGAAAAGATGTGAAATGGCGTATTGATACTTCACCATTAAAAATTGAAAAGATATTTACCATAGAACCTAGTGAAGGAATAGTTGGTTCTGGACAATAAGTAAGAATTAGAGTTAAATTCAATCCTTATGGACCTGGAGTATTTTCATCAACTGTATCACTATATATTGAATCAGATCCTGATATACCAAAGACATTGCCTTATGTTGATTTACTTATTTAAGGATCAGGAGCATATCCTAGATTATTATTTGATAAAAAAGAAGTTATTTTGCCAGTAGTACCTTTGAATGTAGTTTCAAAATGCTCATTTAAAATAATTAATGATGGATATGAGAATTTGAATTTAAAACATAATTGGTCAAGTGAGACAAGTAATTTTTACTTAGAATTAAAATTTCCAGAAGGTTAAACATTAGGGGTTGCCAAAAGTAAATTAAAAGTTGATGTTTATTTTTCTCATAAAAAACCAATTTCATTTACTACAAGAGCAGAATTCTAAGATGAAGGTAGAGTGTATTCTATATATGTTTCTGGGACAACAGATAATTGTTTATTGACAAATCAGATATACTTATAGAGAATACAAAAGTATCAAATGACAGCAGAGGAAAAGAAACCATTGATGTTTTAAGAAGATGATGGAGCTGATAGTGATAATGAAAAAATGAAACGAAACCATACTATGTCTGCAAAAAGTACAACTAGTTCAAAAGGGACTTCTCATTTAGGTTATAGACCTTTAGATGCAGAAACCTTGAATGAAGCTTGTGATTACATATTGAGATGGATGAATTATCATGTTCTTACTTAACCTATTAACAAATTTCCAGAAGATATTGTAACAAATTTTGGATAACAAATATTTGAATTATTAACTTTTCTAACAGGCAAAGTTAATTTCTAATATAAAGCATAGATTGATTAGAATTGGAAACGTCAATAAAAAGCAGAGGCTTAATTTAAATAATATGATGAATTAGTAAGATAACTAAAAATAGAAGGAGCCCTTCTGAATCATATAAGATCAGAATATTTATTAGGACATAATGATTATAATGCTTGGTTAAAGACAGTGCCTAAAGAGAAATATGAGTTTGTACCAGATAATAGGTTATAATTAAGTTAAGCTAAATACAACTATTTACACTATGATGCATGGATTTCAACATTCTATCAAATAATTAAAATTTATTATTTAAATAGAATAACAGCAAAATCATTTAAATAGCTACCAGGAATTCCATCTGAAAGATTGAATATTCCAGATTATTATTTAGATGGATCCAATATAATATCTCATGCTGAAGGTGTTATACTTTGGTTTTATGAGGTTTGTTATGAGTAACAACATACAGGTTAGATTAGAAGGGTGAGTAATTTTGCATCTGAATTCAGAGATAGCTTACTTATGGCAGATGCAGTAACTTAATTTATTGGTCCTAGTATGTAGAAATTCTTTAGCAATTTGAAAACTAATCTGTAAAGTGAGGATGATTATAAACACAATGCAGATAAATTAATGCCAGCTTTAAGTGATTATGGTTTACAATCACATGTTCAAGCTAGAGACATTTACCATAAACCTTATCCAAGAGAAATGTTAATGATGTTAGTATAATTATTTTTTTCTCTTCCTCATTATGTGCCTTAGAAGGAACCAATTATCTTCTAATGTATATTAGGAGAAGAAGTTATAAAATCAATTGAATTAAGAAATCCAACTCCAAAACCAATTAGTTATTTTGTTAAATATGAGGGTCATCCTGATTTTTAATTAGAAGGTGATGAAAGTATAAAAATTGAACCAGATATACCTTATAATTACAAAGTTAAATTCACTTCTCGTATTTCTCTGCCTGTTACTGGAAGAGTGATTTTTACAAACAAAAAAGAAACTAATGTTTAGGCAGCAGCATTAGTATTTGATTTGAAAAGTAATATTACAGGAAGAAAGTCTGAAAAGTAATGGAATGTAAGTTCAATCCTTTATGAGATATTTGACTTCCAGATTTAAATTACAAATAAATTTCCATAAGATGGAGAGTTTTAGATATAAGTATTACATGAGAAAAAGTAGGTAGAACAAAGGGGAAAAAAGAAGAAAGCTCCTCAAGCAAAAGATGCTCCTCCTGAAGAAGAATTCCCTTCATTTTTCTGTACAATTGATAGATAAAGAATTAGAAAGAATTAAACTATAAACTTTTCATTGACCTATATTCCATTATCAATAGATACACATAAATGTTCTCTTATATTTACAGATCCAAATGTAGGTGAATTTCAACATGATTTATAAGGAACTGTAGAATTGCCTAATATTATTGGTGAATTCAAGCCAGATAAATAATTATATGTTGATAGCATTTAAACAATCTCCTATTTAATTCCATTTAGAAATGAATAATTAGCTCGTGCTCGCAGTTAGATTTAATAATTAGTTTAGATGAAATAAAAAGATAGATATTTAAAAGGAGATAAATAGGCCTCAACTTTAACAGCATCTAAAATCAATTTTCCAGGTTCTAATTTAGATGTCATTACATTCGAAATAGAGATTTATCCACAAACACAATATCTGAATCTTCCTCCTACACTATAAGTAACAGATTTAAATAAATAAATGAAAAAGCCAGGAACTGAGAATATTGATTGTAAACTACCAATTTTATATGCATTTAAGAATGCCACAAAGGATTTTAGTGTCATTTTAACTCTAAAAAATAAATTTGATATTAGAAGATATAAATTATCAGCTATTGTGTTACCTAAGATTGTTAAAGCTATGTTAGAATTTAGAGTACCTGCAAGATAATCTGTAATATAAGAAATTCCTATAGTAAATCAAACAGATAGGGATTGGTAAATAAAAGTTTAATTATCAGAATCTAAAGGGTTATTCTCTTGTCCCTAAAGAGACTTCTTTGTCAAAAAAAAAGGCTCTAACAACTTTCCAATTACTTTTAGTCCATCTTGGTTATAAGAAAGTGAAGCTAAATTAGTTTTAACAAATCCAATAACCAATGATGTTTTTGAGTATGATCTAAAAGGTTATGGGGAAGAACCAGTAGCAGAAGAACATATCATTCTAAATTGTTAGGCTAGAAAAGTAACTAAGAAAGAAATTGAATTGAAAAATCCAACAGATAAATTGATTACTTATGCTGTAGAAACAGATTTGATCTATGCAACAGGACCATCATAAATTATTATTTAACCATAAAAGAAAGCTACTTATGTCTTGTAAGTTTAACCAGTTTTAAGTGGTTAATATACAGGATCAATAACATTTACAGATGATTAAGGACATTATTTATGGTACACTGTATTCATGAATACAGAATCTCCAAAATCAGTTCAAACTCTTGAAGTATCTTGTTTAATTAGATAAGCTACAGTTATTTAATTAACACTTGCTAATCCTCTTACAGAAACTGCAATTTATGAAGTTATGATAAATGGTGAAGGTTTAATTGGTGAAGAGTAATTTGCAATTGGATCTAGAAAAGAAGCTGCCTATGAATTGACCTTTGCTCCATTAAAAATAGGTAGATGGAGAGGTAGTGTTGCATTTGTGAATAGATTATTAGGTGAAGTTTGGTATGAATTCATTCTCACAACTGAAGATCAACCCATTGTTAGATTAAATGTATTAAAAGCCTCTTTGGGTAAAGTTGAATAATAGGTTGTCGTTCTTGAAAATCCTTCTGATTAAAAAATACAAGTTTAATGCAGAATTACTAATCCTACTAATTTTGATATATATCCTGATGAACTCCAAATACAACCTTATGATTCTCTAAAAGTTGCCTTGAGATATACTCCATCTTCATTAGATATTATTGAATAATCAGATATCATTTTTACATCACCCATTGGCAAATGGCATTATTTAGTCTTTGGAAGTGGATTACCTCCCACAAAATTCCCAGCAACTACTGTTAGTATTGGATTAAACAAAGATTATAGTTCAGTCATTCATTTTAAAAATCCATTCAAAGAACCTATATAGGTTTCTATTTCATTAGATGCAGAAGGTCACAATCAAGAAGTTTTTAAATTATTGCTTGTCAGAAATCAAAAAAATGATAAAACACTTGTTCCAGGAATGAATGTTCTTTAAGTTCCTTTTTCATTTGTACCCAGAGAAATTACAAGTTATTATTGTGAAGTTGTCATCTCAATGAATGAGAAGATTTAATGGCATTTCCCTGTTAAAGGAGTTACTGAATCTGTATCTACTTAGACTCTATTCCATTTCAAAGCTAAATGCAGAGAAAAATGGGAAGATGAAATTAAAGTAGGTTTATAAGGAATTGCATAAAGTTTATAAGCAGATGATAAATTTGACTATGAATTAGGTGGAATGCCTTTAGATTTATAGACCATGATTTAAAAATGCTTTACTATTAAGTGTCTAAAAAATCATCTTGATAGTCCTCATGATAATTTACTCTATTTTGTAAGATTTCAACCCATGAAACCTTTTAAGACTTCAATGGAATTTATAGTACTCAGATAATCAGGAGGAAGATGGAAATATAAAATATAACTTGAAGCCACAGAACCAGAAGAAGATGATACAATTTTAATTAGTTCTCCACTGAATAAAACAACAAGTGTCTCATTTAAATTAACCAATAAAACAAAAAACTATAGTAAATTCACAGCAGCCTTTTCTCCTGAATCAGATGCTGAATTTTCAGTCATTCCAAAAATTGGAGATCTAGAACCTTATGGAAGAGAAGGGACTACATTTATTATTAGTTTTACACCAGTTGAATATGGTAAGATTAGAAAAGGTAAATTAGTAATTTAGACTGAAGATATGTATTGGTAATTAATTTAAAATAAAATTTAGGTCATATTCTATTAGAGGTGTCTTACCAAGATATGTTCCTCCTTAGATTAAGTAATCATTAGTTGATAATAAATAATAATAATAATCTTAAGTTTAAATGTCGATGACTTTGAGTAGAAACTTTGTAGTGGATAATATAAAGAAGGCAAGACAATTATCACCTAAAAGTGCTCGTAATTAATTGAGTTTACCATTAATTGAAAAAAAGTGATAAATCATGTTATTTATTATAATTTATAATTATTTATATTATATTTTAACTTAATTTACATATAAATAAATTCATTATTGAGAATACTAAAATAACTAGATCTTAAATTACTCCATACTAGACTTTAAATAAAACATATTTAATATATATTGTCTCAAAAAGTTAGAAATGATTTATAATAATATAGGAATAAATTTATAATAATCTAATTAAGTTATATAAATAGATAAATTTCATTTAAGTTTTATTTGTTTTGGGATAAAATGTCTAATTTAATAAAAATAAATTTACGCAAAAATTCCCAATTTAATTTTATGATATTTGTTATACAAACTAGAGTCTGCCTTATAATTTTCACTTATTTCAACACTATCAAAATCATAAAAATGATTCTCCTCTTAAAGAGGTTCTTCACATATTGATTTTTAGTAATTTGGATTGAGAGATTAGCAATAATTTATACTACTTTATTACGTAAGACTAGAGTTTTTTCTGATGTCCTCTCTTTAAAAAGTTCCTCTAGCAGAGCCTAAAGGAGGAGGTGCCAATAAATTATTCGAACTTATAAGATATCAAAAATAATATACCTATGTTAAATAATACCTGACAGTTGTTTTTCAATTGATTTTTTCATTTCATTAGAATTCATAGGTATATGGTTTCGACTTTAATTTTAATTAGAATCTGTCTAATAATGAGTAGATTATTTAATTTCTGTCCAATCAAAATTGCCATCTATTGTTATATTAGTAGATTCTGCTGCTCTTCTAAATTCTTATACTATCATTTTGTAATTTGGTTCTTATTTAAATTAAAGTTTTCTGATATAACTTAAATGTGAAATTTGATGAGTACTCAAAATTGCGTTATAGCTCACCAGGTAAATCCTTAAAAACTTCACGTTCCATAGTTAATTTCATTTCTCCAACTTTCTTTGTCCTTTCTTCATCTGTAACATTAACCATATTTTACCAAGGTAACTATCTTATTTAATAAATAATTTACTACCCTCTGAAAAAATACAAGAGAATATACATTAAAGATTCTAAATCATCTTTACGTCCTAGTTCATGTCCTAAATGTGCAGCTATTGAAGCATAACGAGTTGTACCTAAGAAAGATTTTTGATCTTTAAATGATCTAAAATTATAAAATTTAATAAATGCTCTATACATGTGCCTCCCATTTGAATCTCGATATATCTTGCTAATACCAAAATCTATTAAATATAGCTTAGATATTTCTCTCCCTACTCCTAATATGATATTTTCAGGTTTTAGATCTCTATGAATTACACCTTTTTAATGAGATCTCTCTAAAATCTATACAGCTTGAATTGCTAAAGTGAGGACAGTTTTGAGAGAGAATTTTTTTAATTGCTTAAAATGATAGGACAAATCCTTTCCCAATAATTAAATAACCAGAATGTTATAGCCTTGATCTTCACCTGACCAAAAATATTTTGGAAACCCTTCAGCACCTTCTAATTTCTTAAGTATCTAAACTTCTCTCTCTAATGAACGCACTTCTTCATTTTCTTCTTTTTCAACCTTAATTGCTACCTCTTATTTTGTTAAAAGGTCAACTCCTAAAAAAACTACTCCAAAAGAACCTGAAGATAGCTTCTTAATTATTTAGTATTAGTTATTAAAGATCTTTTAGTTAGATGATGTCCTTTACTGCATTTTTATGATAATCTTTATAATTATTAATATTTTATTTATTCTAAACTTTAAATATTTTACCACTCTAAATAAGATTTATCACACTATAAACATCATTAAAACATCAATAGGCATACAAAATTTAATTTATAATACAAACCATATGAACGACATTCACTGAAGTTGATAACTTTCTTTATAAATTCTAGAAATCACAGAATACCCTAAATACTTTCTTTAATATTGCTATGATTATTTTAGAGTAAAGCAATGTATAATCAAAAACAATATTTTATTAATTAAAAATAACCTAGATATATTAATTCAAATATAAAGAGTCAGAAATTTCTGAATTACTATATCTTTTACATTATTTGTCCTTGAATTTGGTTCTTTTTTACTATCTTTGTAATTTTTTTAACATATATATTATTATAGTATTAAATAATTAAACAGATTTTTCTAATTTAATAAAAATAATTAGAATATAGATGTTAATTATTCAAATTAATTTGGATTGGATGATGAAAAATACTAAAAATAAAAAATAGACAATTAACTATCATATTCTATTAAATTGAAGCAAATAAACTATAAATAGATATGATTAAAGCATGTTAATAAAAATACTTTTGTAACATTCTTTCTTCAACCAAAACTTCATCATTATTAAATCCTTTTTTTATTAGAATCAGAAGGTATTTTCGTTTTCCAATCATACAATAAGTATCCTTATAAAGCTTTTAAATAATAATGGGCTTTCTTCAGTTAAGCATGTAGAATACTTTTTTCTCAAAAACATTTTATTTTCTTATAATTTGATTTCTTCTAAACTATCCTTCTAGAGAATCAATAAGATTAAATAGCATGAAATAATTGCATAGTTTACAAAAAGCATTTTAATTGTTTAAACGAGTTTATGTACCCTACAATTTTATCTAGATAGATATAAAATAATGATAATATAATTGTTTATTATAATTTAATGAATAAATTTGAATTCTATTGGAAATTTTGATTAAATGATTTACTATCCTTATTAATTCAATTATTTATTATATCGGAAAATAGTGATAATCTTATCATGATTTCTTTTTTGAAATTGTATTATTCATATTTTTAATAATAAAAATAACATTCTCTTATTTAGAACTATTTGATAATTAAACTATTTAAATTATTTCTTTTTATGGAAGCTAGAAATAATTTTAACCAAAAGTCTTTGCAGCCATCCTTACATACTAAAAACTTAATCAAATAATATTCTATCAAATCAGAAAATAGAATAAAGACATCTCAAATTGATCTACTTAAACCAGTTGACACATAAAAAATAATGAGTGACTTTTATGATTAATGCAAAAAAAGATTAAGTAAATATCATTATACTAAGAAGGAACTTAAAATTTTATGCACCAAAGAAATAAGTCTTAATAATAATAAAGTGATTCTTTATTGCAATCAATAGATAGTTGTCCCTCCTTTAGAAATTAAATTAAGACAGCATAAAATTCACCTCCTGATAAATACTTCCTATTTAACACTTGTGAAAAGGTTTTACATCAAAAAAATAATGGATCTAAACGTACATAAACTATATAAGCAGAAAAACTTCTTTTACAATAAATAAATTAAAATAATAGAGCAGAATTATTATTGAAAATAGAACAATATATAAGAAATTTTTTCACTGAAGAATGTAGAGAAATGGCTAATTTATTTGATACATTTATGAGAGAGTTAAATTATTAAATATCAGATTAAAAATATTAATTAACATTACATGAAAAATAATTAGAAATATAAAATATAGATGAAATAATTAGAATGAATACTAATCATGTTTGGGCACATGAAGATATGGAAAAATAAATAATTTCACTTCAGTCTTTAAATATGAATCAATCTATGCAAATTTAAAAAAATGAAAATGATATAAAAGACTTAAGAACTAAAATTAATTAGTAAAAACTATAATTAGATTAAAAACAAAATGAAGTTCTTGTTAAAAACAGAAAAATTAAAGAATTAGGATTTGAAATTCTTTAATTACAAAGAAAAATTGAATACTTAGAAAATAAAGCACATAAGGAACATGGATAATAAACATAATAAATAAGGTATTCAATCTATTAAACTTAATAAATTGGATCCAATACTAATTTAAGTTAACAAGGTAATACAATTCAAAATAAGGAAAGCAAATTCACTTCCTTTATAGAAGAGTAATAAGAAGAATCTTCTCCTTCAATTACAGAAGAAGAAAATGAAGAAGAGAAAGAATTAAATTAAATTGAGTTTAATATTGAGAGGATTGTAGAAACAAGAGAAAAAGAAACATAAGTAGAATTAGATCTCATTTTTAACTACACAACAACAAAAGGAGTTTAAACACATTTAAATTTGGTAGATAAAAAATTTGATGATCTAACCTAAGATATTTGCGATCAGGCTATTAATTTTATAGAATTCTTAAATATTCCAAAGGATAAAACAGAAATTGATTAAGCAAATATTTCATTTTTGAACATCAAAGCAATAGATCAATTAACCGAAGAAGAGATTGTAAAGTATTTTGATCAATAAATATCTCAATCTGGAATACCTTAAAATACACCTTAAATTATGAGGTAACCTTCCATGAGAACAAATATGAAGAGGGCTTCAATAATTATAGAAAAATAACCTCTTCAAACTTAATAAACATCAATGAATAATACCAAAATTAAATATATGATCACCTTTATTCAATTACAAGGAACAAAATTAATATAATTAGAAAATACTATTAAAGACAGTAATTAAAAAATTGAAGAATTAAAAATCATTAATAATAAATTAGAG
This sequence comes from Paramecium biaurelia, assembly GCA_000733385.1. Classification (NCBI taxonomy): domain Eukaryota; phylum Ciliophora; class Oligohymenophorea; order Peniculida; family Parameciidae; genus Paramecium; species Paramecium biaurelia. The sequence goes on from JPFL01000013.1 coordinate 100,614, forward strand.
TAATAAAATAAGGAGCTTAAAGAATTAAATTCTAAATTAATTGATTAAATAACAAACCTTCATATTAAAGTTTCGGATTTTGAAAATTAAATTATGTCTGATGCTATGGATCTTAATTAAGTACTTTCTTAGTAAGAGAAGAAACCATTAAATTAAAAAGTAAATACATTAGCATAAAGGAAAAATAGAAAGGTTGCCCCTTAATTAGGATAAAAAGTAAACTAAATTTATTAAATAATAGGTGATAATCAGTTATGATTTCTAAAAAAATTAATCAAAATTGCTTATTGAAAAAATCAAATCTAAGACTATAGGAAAATTTAATAATTACTTACCACTTAAGTTAGTCCTCAAGATGATATCTACTTTCTACTTAGAAAAAATAGCCAATTAAAAAGAAAATAAACTATTAAGAGATTAAGATATGGCAGCATATATTTATAATTACTATTTATAACAATTTGGATATACTAAGGTTACTGAATAAAGGTTTATGATTCTTGTATTATCAGTTAAGAAGTATATATAAATTGTGAGAGTTAACATGTTTGCTAAATTTATGAATTTATTAGAAGAAAAATCAAACTATACAGTTGAAGAACTATAAAGATATTTGGAAGCCTTAGAATATGTTCATAATATTTAAAATCTTGGGATTTCTATAAAAGATAATGATCAGGAATAAAAACATTATATTCCTTATGTAAGGGCTTTGGCTTATTTGGGATAATTATAAAATTTTAATTTTACTTAAGAGGAATTAAATTACTTAAAGTAAGATTTAGAAAATTAAAAAGAACATGATCCAAAAAATATCAACAAAGCAGGAATAGTTGATTTTGATTTACTTATGATACGAGTTTTAACTATATTTAGAAACAATGTAGAAAAAACTAAATTATATGTTATTAATGCATTTGCTGCATCTGATCTTGATGGAAATGGAATGTGTAATTTAGATGAATGGCTTCTTTTAATTAGACATATTGAACCAGAAAAGTTTGAAGAAGAAAAATTTGAAGACATTTTTGAAGAATATGCTGATTTAGTAGAGGATGATGAAAAAAATCTTTCTTTTGACAGATTCTCTATATTATGTATGGAACATGAGCTTTTTAGTGATGCTTAATAAAATAAGTTTTTGAAAGTGAAAAGTAATTATTACAATTAAACTAATTAGGTAATTCAGATGCTGAATAAAAATATGAATAATTAAAGGAGAATTGGATATAAGTTTATACTGAATAATTGAAGAGATTAAATGAAATCAAGATGGATGAAATTGATAAACAAAAATGGTAAAAAATACTCAATGTTTTGAACAGAAAAATAGCTTCAGAATACAGTAGTAAGAAACCACTACTTATAGCCTTTAAAATCTTTCTAGAAGAGTCTAAATGAATAATATTCTGTCTATAAAGAATATATTTGAATATATATGAAATTAAATTGATAAATTTAAATAAAATGGTGAACTTACAATAATTAGTTGATTGAGTCAATCTTTTTATGAGAAAGGTTGAGAAAAACAAAGTAGAAGATATTCTATTGAAATACTATAATTAAAAAAAAAGATTACTTCAATCTTTTCAAATTGTAATTTCATAAGACCTTCTTCCATTTTAGGTGTTTTAAATATGAAAATCAAATTTCTATTTATGGTGTGCCTAATTATTTATAAATTGAGATATTAAAACTAAATTATATATTTATATTACTATCTTGATGGAGAAAAGAATTGTATATAAATTACTCAATTAGAAGCTTAAAATTTAGATAAAACCATTTCTAGATTATTTAGAAAATAATATATAAAATTATTGAATAGTTATTTATAGAAATTGTTTTTAGTGTAATTTATATAATATAAACAATGGTTTATTTTTATTGTTCTATTATTAAAATTTAAACCTTCTTTAGCTTAATTTTATCTGAATACCTCAATGATGTATAATGAAATTTTATAATAAATTTCTTAATTATATCATTAAATTAGTATTTCTCTTCAAATAGATACATTAAACGAGCATTAATTATAAAAATGAAAAAAATACAAAAATGTTTCATGATTTTTGAGAATTCAGAACTTGAGAGATAGTATCAATTAGAAAGATTGCTATCTATTACAAAACCTGTGTTTATTTGTATGCTCCTTTTATCCTTTGTCTGCAATATAGTTGCAATAATAGTTGAATCTACTTACCGTTCAGTAGAAGGCCAATACATATACTGGATTTTGACTGTATTCACAATTCTAGAATTTATTACTATTTTTGTGATGAAAAAATATTAGTTTGTGTAGTTGGGAATCACATTATCAAATATTATGCTAGCACTTTTATAATTGAATATGGATTCTTTATCAGAAACAAAATCTGAATATTTTGCTTATGGAAATGCAATTATGTAATTATAGGCAGTTTTATACATAATATCAAGCTTTAATCATGCGATAATTTAAGTTACCATCCATTTAATTTTATGCATATTAATTACAATTTATTAATCAAAAAGGGTTAATCCATTATTAATTGGAATAGAATTTTTTGGAGGATTAATAATTCTTATTACTGTGCACTATTATGAATCAAGATCTCGATTAAATTTTATCTAAAATTTAAAAGAAAATTAACTCTAAGATGTGTATTCATTTATGATATAGAGACCATTTTTTAAATTATCATTTTCATAAGGAGCCTCAATGTTTAATTTAGAGACTAAATATTAAATTGATTAATTTCCAGGATTTGATGAATATTATTGTGATGGATGCAATGCAAGAAGTTTAATGAGATCATATACTAACGAAAATAAATAAACATTAGAATCTCTTCTATTATCTCAAAAATTAGAAAATAATGGATACTTGATGATTACTTTTAAAAAGCAAACTTTCTAAATAAAATATTGCAAGGTTGATCTTTAATAATAGAATTATTTAATAATTTTATAAGATATAGATATTTAAGATAAAAAATAAATAAACATTGAAAAAGAATAATTGAAGCTTTAATTCTTTTTAAGAGTCAATTAAGATTTTAAACATAAAAAATTGTTTAATTGGGGAGTGCTTTCAATATTGTTATTAAATAATAAAATAATTTAGAAGCTAGATTTAAAGTAAATTATAGCAAGATTAATGCATATTTATAAAAAATAATTATTTCCTAATTTAAATATAGAAATAGAATGTGATGAATAGAGTTTACATCTTTTCTCATTTAAAAATCAATTGAAGATATTTTTAATTTAAATATTTGAGATTATTTCAAAAATATAACATTTTGAAAGAAAAAAAGTATTAATAATATTAAAAAGAAAAGGATGTGATGCTTTAATAAAAATTTAGAACATCAATCAGTCATAATTTAATATTAGTTATTCTTAAAACTTTTTTATATAGCATGTTTAAAGTCTTGTAATTAATAATATATAGATCTCTGATTGTATTGGTTTAGAAATTCGTAATCACCCAATAGGATCTTTTAATAGAAAATGATATATTCTTTATTTTTTAATCTAAATCTTTTTGTTAATAATTAATTTAAATAATAATTTATAAACAATTTTAATAATATAAGTCACATAATCATATTTTTCGACCAAATACTAGAAATAACATTGTTACCTGATTTAAATGTACCAGGTCCATTAATCATATTCTCTTTGAATTGCCCTTCAAATCTACAATAAATTATATAATTTTACCTGTCTCCATTTGTAAAAATTAATACGCCTTTACCCTATTTTTTATCCAGAACAAAGTCGCCTGAATAACTTATCCAGCAATCACTAATAGAATCAAAATCTTCATAATTAATATCTTGACAGTCTTTAGGATTTTCATTAAATAGCATTCCTTTCCCTTAAAATTTTCCATTTACCCAGCATCCTTGATATGCTAGTTTACCAGACGGATAATATAATGAACCATATCCATTCATCACATCATTTTACCATTATCCAATATAAAAACCTCCATCACTATAATAAAGACTTCCTTGTCCATTTTTTTTTTGATTCTTTTTAAATCCTTCATAAATAGAGCCATCTAGATATGTTTCACAGATATATTCTTCATTTTAGAAATTAAATTGCTTTGTTAAAGTATTAATATCTGATTCTCTATCTCTACAAAATGGATCAGATTATAAATCAATTTACAATCCATTAGAAAAGGATTTCAGCTCTTCTGATCCTGTTGAAGAAGTTTCTGATTATTTTTCAGGACTTTTACGATACAAATATGTTTATGAAGGTTACTATTAAGTTTTGTGATTGAAATATGTTGCTCTTATTTATTCTATTTTTTCTTGTAATACACTTTAATTACTTGATCTATTAGTAGAAATAGGAGTAATATTCTCTTTTTTTTAAGATATGGAGCTTGAATTAATAATTAAATTAGATTGAGTTAATGGAATAAGTGGAAGTGGTTAGCTAGATTATGTTTTGATAATTTATTATTATTAAGAGATAGCTTCATAATATTTTGATTGTTCTTAAATAGAGAAATTAGTTGGATGTAGTATGTTTTCTGGTTACATTTAAAAAGCTGGAACTAATCTTATAATTTATCCATTTAACTCATCTCTTAATTAAATATAATTAGGTCTTTAGATTCCTCCAAAGATATATATTAGACATTACTTTAAGTAAGGTTCATTGATTTATTCTAATAAATTACTAAATAGGTAAGTGTTTAAAGTTCCATCAATGTTAACTAAGTTTGTCATTTAATTGAGTGTGATCATTTCAAATAGTATAATTCCTATTGGCCATGATGAATATACAGAGCCAGATTGATCTTTATAGTGAGGTAATTGGGGTGATTTAAGATCAAATATGTATGGATCCATGATTTTTATGATTGTATCAAAAAGTAAAGTATTTGAAGATAAATTATATTGAATGTTGTAGTTTTGATAGATTGCCATAGCTTCAATTAATTGTTTTAAGTTGTATACAAGTTCTTGGTTAGTAAAATGTTGAGAGGTAATGCGTCTTCTTCTTATTTCATTTGATAAGTCAATCTCACTATATTCTGTATAGATTTTTATTGTATTATTGGAATTACAAAATATTCCAGAACCATCTTTCTGTACAGCATGAATTTTAAGAAAAATTGGTTCTCTCATAATCTTTTCTTTGAGTCTAATAAAATTGGTGAGTGTGTTGACTTGTTCATCTGTTAACTATATTTTTCTCTCTAAAATGCCTCTAGGGTAATATGTTCCTACTTTAGTTTACTTAAGAGGCTAACCCAACATCATTGTTGATTGTGAGGTTCCCATAATTAATATGTTTCAGTTAAATTTAATAAATGAACAAAGCTCGAAGACACAGTTTCAATGAAGGGGATGGTTAAAAACTTAAGACACTCAATGTTCTATATCCAAATACACTTGTTAAATAGCATCAGTTAGATAAGAAAAGAGAGCATGAAAGAAAAAAGATGGAAAGACTTGCTCTTTAACTTAGAAAGTAATTTGCAATAACTTTGAAATAGAAAGAATACAATTTTATCATCCTGTTAGAAATAACCAGAAGCTAACTTTAGGCTTTGTTAAAGACAATTGATACTGCATAATCATGAAATTAAAATCTAATCACTTTCATCAAGACATAGTTCATATGAAGGAATTAAATCAATATTTTAAAGAAAGTAATTTGTAGAATCCAAATACAAAATTGATAAATTAATAACAAGCCCTTAGTAGAATTCAGAAAAAGAAAATCTATGCAATATTTACAATTTAAGACCTAATTTAGTTATAAATAAATTGATTGATAGTGAATTTTAGAGAAAGAGTATTATGTAATAATTTAAGAAGATTTCTAAGATTGGAAAATCCAATTCAACTCATTACAGTGTGAAATCTATATTAATATGATTAAATATAAGATTAATTCACTAGTTTCCACGTCATAACATTTATTAAAAATTATTATGTTTTTCTCTCTATTTTTAAATAATTATTCAGATATTGGCAATATATTAATGAATTTTATTGATTAAGAAGAATACGATCTACCCTTAGATTGTGATGACCTTATGTTCCAAACCAATATATTTGATAATCTTCCAACACCAGAACATAGTAAATCCACAGAAGATTTAGAATAAAAATTTAAGGAGGAAAGGAAATAAAGGATACTAAAAAAAAGAATAGAAAAAAAATAAAAAATTAAGACTGAATCAGTTTAAACATTATCTAAAGATGAATTAAGAAAATTAAGAAACAGAAATTCTGCTCAGGTATCAAGAGATAAGAAAAAAATCATATTTGACAATCTACTTCTAGAAAATAAGAATTATTCTAATATTATAAAGAAGAAGGATGAGTAGATTGAATCTTTACAAGAAGAAAACAATCATTTAAGATTAAGAGTTTAATATTTAGAAGAAACCAAGTAAATCATAATTTAAAATCATAGTTAACATTATAAAGGTATACATTGTGTATAAGAAGAAGATGAATAAATATCTAGAGTGAATGTAATAACTAAATCAAAAATGATGAATTATGGATTACTTTCTCTTTTAGCTATAACTTGTATATTGTCCATAATAAATAATGATTATTAATACAATCCAAAACCAATTGCTTTATCATAACTTTCAAATTAAAGGTATGATTTTTTAGCTCCAAAATATTCCTAAAGGAATCAAACTTCATTATTTAGTGATGAATCTAATTTTGCTATTCCTTCTCATACCTTTTAAAATTAAACTTTATTTTATAATTGTACTGGTAAAGACAAGGAATGCCAAAACTTTTTAAATATAGTCAAAGCAGAAAATGCTGATAATATTTATTTTGTAAATGATGAAACTGATCATATGCCAGCTAGTCGAGATCATAACTTTGAAATGGGAGAAGATGTTTATCTAATGAAAATAAAACAAGATGATGAGGATAATTTTATGATCTTTCGTGCAAGATGTCAAATTACAGAAAATAACTCACTAGCACTAGAAAGAAATACGTATGAAGCATATAATAACAGCCATTAGTATTGATTTACTCTTATTATTTTTTAAATCATTTTTTTTATATTTCATAAATTTATCGTGAAAGCCATTAAAAATTTTATGTTTCATCATAAGTATTAGTTGATTTGAATATTAACTTTTTAATCTACAAACTAGAAAGTCTAATTTTATTAATTAGCAGACCCATTAAATTTGTTTAATTGCAGATATGAAATAAAATAACAGATTAAATTTAGATTTTGAGAGACTGGTTTCTGACTCCATCCATATTATTCATCATTTCACATTTTCTTGACCAAAGAATATTAAGATTTAATACATAATTTTGGCTGGAGTAAATATCGCTTCATATTGTTTATCAGAAGTTTAGAAATTGAGTATAGGAGTCGTTCATTAAGTCCTAAGACATTCCTTAAAAGGTCGTATTCAGATATTTAGTTAATCCCCATTGAGAATTATATATTGAATGATTGATCATATATTATAAGTAGATTTCTGTGAAAAAAAGAATTTTGGATCTTTGAATAAGATAAACTAAAGTTAAATTGAAAATTTAATTATATATAATTCCTCACCTGTATTATAATAGAGATTCATAGGGGTTCTAAGATAGCCCAAAAAGTTGACAACCCATATTTAAAATAATATTATTAAATTATTGATACTAAGATTTCTTTCATAAATACTATATTTAGATAAAATTCCTATTTCTTATAATCATATTCCATATCATATAGAAGTTACTTATTTGAATTTATAATCACTTATCCTATAGTTCTAATTCTAAATATTTCATAATTCAATATTAAACATAATTTATCTGTTAATAAATGAAATTACGATCTATTAGCACTATCGATCATCCAAAAGAATTCTTGTTTCCTATTGAACCAGATCTATCAGCCTCAATGACTGTAACTAATTCAAAGATTTATCAAATATATCAAAAAAATAAGCAGGCAACTCCAAATAGACATCCTTTATAATCTTAATTCAATTTTACTAATACTTTCAGGTTAGAAAATAATGCCTAAATTTCTCCATAAAGATTATATCCTGAAAAAACAGAATTGATTAATTTATCTTCTAAACGATCTCTAACTCCCTCTTCAAAACCTCAACAAATTAAAGTAAAAGGACTCACTGAAAAATTTAATGAAGTTTAACTTAAACGAACTTTAAGACATCAAGGGGTCGGGATTGTTTATTGCAGATAGAACTATAATAAGATCAATAATAAAGGTGATGGAACTGGAGAAATTATGTTTGAAGACATTCAAAATCTCAATGATGTTGAAAAAAGACTTAAAACATTTGGACTTGAATTATAAAATGAAGGAATACATCATGGAGTTAAACATATGATCTCTGAAAAATTTGCAAGAATCTTATAAACTGAAAAAAATAAAACATCTAGAAATTAACACAATTACTTTAGAGCATGATTATTATAAAATATATTCTAAATTCATCCTCTTCTACTTATAGTTCCATATTATGATTTAGCTCCTACTTAAGATTTAGCTCCAATTTAGGATTTTCCTCCATCTATTGCAGATCTATTTAAGTTTTCTTCTTATTATTAAACTTATGGTTTAGTAACATCTTATTAAATTGGTAGTTATGTTTTTAAGGGTTTCAATCTAGCTTAGATTAGTAATTATCTTATTTCATCATGATCCTAAACAGGCATTGAGAACAACAAGCTTAAAGCACTCAAAATTGTTATTGGAATTATATATAAATAAGACCTAAACAATAAATGAGTTGGACTACATTCAGATCTAAGATCAACATCAGCTTAATAAATAAGTGCTAATTATTATAAATATTTTAAACCTATTAAACCACTCTAACCTATAATTGTCAACATTAATAAAAATCGAAACAAATTTGGAATAGTTAATCTTTTTGTACAAAATAATCCAATATTTAAAGGTAAACCAATTAAACAAGAGATTAAAGCTACAAATATTAATCCAAATTCAATATTAGGTATATCTCTTGAACACAATTATTATTACTAATTTGCTGTCAAAATTAGATAAATTGCATAAAATGAATTTGGTAAATTTGTTATTCTGAAAGCAAATAATATTGGAGACACTAGAGTTAATAAAACCTATTCATAATATATCCAGTAATACTTCTATATGGGTTTTCAAATGGAAAAATAGTATCAATTTCTAAGATAAGATAACCCCTTCACATTCATTTGGTTATGTCGTTACATCTAAATATGTCTATCCAGTCATAATTCCACTCCAACAGATATTAATTGCATACATTACAAAAAATTCAAGTCTGGTGCATTAATAAAATATAATACCTTGCAAATGGTTCTTTAAGCCATATAAATAGAAGTGATATTAAATTTAGAATTAGTAGAACTATGTCTCCTTTGTAACTTAAAGCAATCAATTTTATTCCCTCATCTTATGAATGATATTAGACTTACTTGAACAAACTTAATTTGTCTAACTTATTATAATAGGTAACAAATTAGAAAAAACAGTTAAGTAGAATTGCATTCTAGCAAACTAAAAGAAAACATTGACTGCTTTGGTTTTTGGAATGTTTATGTCAGTTTCCATTGTTAATATTCAAAATTTCTATAATTTATTTATTTAATAAATAACAACTAAAAAATTATCACTATAGTTATTATGAATACTATAATCATTCTTGGAATTAACTCTTCACCAATTACTCTTTAAGATCCCACCATCGCTGGTATATAACAGAATAAATATATATATAAATCACAAACAATCATTTTGATTTTAATTATTAGGGCTATTTTCGAATAGTTAATAGAAAAGATATCAATTAAAAGATTCTTCAATCTAATTTAAATAAGATAAAATAAAGAATTACTCTTTATTTTTAGTTCTTATCTTTATTTGAAGCTTTATATTGAATTATATCACTAATATAATGAGTATCTCAAATGTTAAATTAAAATATATACATTCAAAATAGTATTTTAAGAATCAATAGAGAATGTCTTATTTATAAATGAATGTTAATGAATAAAATTAGAGAAAAATTTTTGGAAAAATTATAAACTGCACTTTTATTTGTTAATATTATTATTCTTATTTATATTTAGTTATTTATATTTTGCTATTATTAAAGAGAAGTAAATCTTTTTAGAATACATTATAATACTCTTATTTATTATTAGTACTCAAATCTTTAAGTAGATTCTTGCTTTTCTCATGTCCAAATAAATTACAGAATTATAATAATTGAAAAAATATTAAAAATTGAATTTAAAATAAGCAGAAAACAATTGTAAACCGAGTTTTCTCACATAATTAAATCTTATAAGGAAAAATAAATATTGATGAGATTCTTATAGATCTAATATTTTTAAAAGGTTTAAGAGTAAGCATTTTATAATTAAAAATTATTATTTTTTATGAGTAAGGCATTACAATACAATACTATATCTAAAGGAGATTATCTTACTTAAAAGAGCATACCTAATTCTGCTCCAATGTTGAGACCGTAATCAGAAATGGTTAAATAATCTTAAGTGTCTCCTCCAGTTTAAGCTCCAACAGATGTGATAGCAAGTTAACCGATTTATAAAGAAAAATAAGAAAAACCTTAGAAAGATGCTCCATTTGAGAGAAGTATATTTCCATAGAGTGAAATTCCTTAACAAAATGCACCTATCAAAAGTACAATGATAAATACATAACAGTAAATTGCAAGTTAAACTAATATACCCTAATAACAATCTAATGTATAAAATTAAAACTAGATTCAAATTTTACAATAATTGAAAGGTTTACAATTAGAAAATTAAGAATTAAGAGCCTAATTGATAAATTAAACAAGAGAAATAATGAATGCTGGAGCTTTAAAGAGTGAAAATGCAGCTCTTAGGGAGAGAGCTGATGAATTGAAAGTTATTGCAGATCATGTTAGAGAAGCAGATTCTTAAAATTAGGTTATGAAGCGATAAGTGACTGAATTATAAACTTAATTAAGTTAGCTTAAGGCATAAAATGGAGAGTTATAAAAAGTAGCAGATGAAGTAGAATAAGTTAGAAAAGAAATAGCCACATATAAGGCCTTTGAGATGTAGTATAAGGAATTATTAAGATAGACTTTATAATTAAAATCAGATCATGATGCATTAAATAAACAGTTTAATAAGTTATTGAGTGTTTAGGATGAAAATAAAAGAGTAAGTTAATAATATGATTAATAAGTAACAGAAAATGAGTAACTAAAAAAACAATTAGCATAACAAGAAAAAGACAATTAATTATTACTTAATGATAATATTAGTATGAAATAATTGTTAGATCAACTCAATTTTGACCATAGAAGTTTAAGGTCTTAATTTGCTAAATTGTAATAATAATAATAATAATAATATGAAGAAAATTAAAAATTGAAAGATAAGATATCCTAATTGGAATTGGAAATTGTTTAATTAAGATCTAGAAATGATGGACTATAAAAGTTTGTTACTGCTGTTGATACTAGAGAATAAGAAATAGGAACTTTAAAATATCATTTAGGAATGTGTGAAAATAATATGAAAATTATTTAATAAAATTATGATGCTTCACTTAAAAAATTAGAATTATAAAGAAAAGACATTGAATAATTAATAACTGATAACAATTTACTGAAAGGGTAGTTGGAGCATTTAACTTTATAAAATAGATAATTAAATGAATGTAATCTTATATTCCATAAAATTAGTATAATGGAAAAATAAAGAATAAGATCATTAGACTAAATAATTGACTGAAGATAACAAACGATTAAATAGTCTTATGTTGGTCAAAAATAATGAATGTAATCAATATAAAAATGATGCCTAAAAATTTCATTCTTAATTAATGAGTTTGTAGAATACTGAAAATTTGAATAAAAGAATGAATGAATAAATACAATAAATGGATTAAGATATATAGTTTTTAAGGAAAATGAATTAAGATTAATAAATGCAAATTAAATAACTAGAAGAATTCAGATATAATACTATTTATAATATTAAATAATAAGATTTCAGTAGTAAATAAAATCAGTATTGAACAATATTTTTTACGTTTTTATTTAAAAATGATATTTAATTATTTATAAACCATTAAGATTTAGAATGCATTTGCATCATAAATCATACAATCCTGAAAACAAGGTAGGGTTAATAACAGGTAATTCTTGATTACTTTGATTGATTAAATCAGTATTTGTTTATTGGGAATCCTTAATACTTTTTGAAGCAACAAATGGATCTTCAAGTATCTGATCATAAAATTATCCTTTATAAAAAACAGATAACTCATTTCTATAATAACAGAGTATTGCTGCTAATATTGAACTTGGAATTACTGTGAATAACAAACTAAAAATATAAAAATAATCCTATACCTAGTTATCTGATATTTACTATTAAGAAAAGTGATAGACAACCAACCAATTAATCCTAAAAATAAACCCAAAAAATAAATTATAAAATAAACATAGGATTATGATGCTTTTGCATATCTTACGGTATATGCTATCATTAAGCCAGGTAGAAAAAGAGTATTTATTTCAATGAATGCACATTTTCTTGTTGGAATGTAATTGAACATTGGTGCTTGTAAAGAGAAAAATTAAGTTAAATTAAGGATAAGGGATACTTTATTTCCATATTCCCATTTTATATAGACTCCATAATTTAGAAGACAATAAAAAATAAGAAATGGGACATATATTGTTATGCAATCCTTAAATGATTTTACTTTAAACAGCTTAAAATAAGTTCCCAAATTGAGAACAAATATTACATCATTGATTACCCAACTGAATCCAAAAACAAAAAAAGTGATCATTGGGATACTACCCAAAAACCATCCTATTAAATAAAATAAACTATCTTGCAAATGATTCCAATAATGAATTTTTAAAAAGCAACATGTGTCAATCAAAAAAAATATGTTAGATAAATAAGATATACAAGCTAAAACGTAAACTTCCACATCTACATTGATATAACTGAATCCCACTAAGGAAAATAAGGTAAAGATGAATAATATGAAATACCAGTAGTTGATTAAAACTCCTTAAAACTTTTTATTTGCCTTCTATAACGATGCTATGTGACCAAATCTGGATGTTAGAAACACAAATAAAACGCCTGAGATTACTATTATCAAATAGCTGAAATCAAATCTTAACTGTTGTTGATGTAAAGTACTTTTGTGGTTCATATTGATTGCTACATATACTCTCATAGTATATTTTAATCGATTCATCATTTATAGATAGATCTACTCTGACAAGACCCCAGAAATTGTAATTCTCAAGATCTATTGGACATTCATGTGTAATGGAAATAACTTATTGGTTCGAGAGAGTTAAATTCAACATCCCACCTAATTTATTTATTTGAGTGAATATATACTTTAATTCAAAACAAAATCATTATCAATAATATTCTCGATAGAATATTGTAACTTAAATTATTGATCTGCAGTTATCACTAATTCTTAGATTAATAAGTTATTTGATAATGGATTGTCATTATATACTTATTGCAATTAAGGTACTCCACAACTATTAACATCATAATTTCCTATCTCAAATTTTGGATTCAGTAATTAGTCTTAAAAAATTATGTAATTTTGAGTTAAAGTGTTAAGTGTTATCACTAATCCACTCAAAATCATTAAATAATTATTAAATATAAAATATTCTGATTTCTGATTTCACATTCAATTTTTTCATAAGTAAATTAAAAATTTGAATTAGAATTCTCTTTTTCAATTTATTTGATCACTCTTATCAAATCAATAATTATAAGTCATTTTTGTTATGTGATTATAATATTAATTTTTTTGAATTTCAAATGTCAGGTATCACTCCATATCTATAATAGAGGAATCACAATATTCTGAACATCCAGGTGGATGGATTGAATGGTTTTGTCAATTACCATAAAATCAATATCTGACTGAAGTGGATTCTGAATTCATTCAAGATCCAAATAATTATGGTCACCTCATTAAACAATTCAATATCTTTTAATAAGCTTTACAAATGATTTTGTCCTCTGAATAGCCAGACACTTTGGATCTAGAAAATGAGAAGTATTTTATTCAACCACACCTTAGGTTCCTTGAATTATATACAGAAGCTAGTGATATCTATGGATTACTTCATTAAGCTTTTATTTAAACTCCAAAAGGCTTAGCAATTATGAGAGAAAGATTTTTAAATGGAAGATTTGGTCATTGTCCAAGAGTCCTTTGTGAAAAACAAAATACCATTCCTATTGGTTTGAGTGAAAGTCTCAAAACTAGCAGAATTAAAGTATATTGTCCAAGATGTAAAGAAGCATATGCCCCACGCAAAAGTTAAGCTGACTTTGATGGAGCATATTTTGGTCGCAGTTTCCCAATGTTACTCTTATTGGTATATATAATCATTTATCTTTAGACTTATCCTGATATACATCCAAAATTCACTATTCAATTAGGTACTGAATTATTTACACCTTTTTAACCTACTCTTTATGGATTTAAAGTAAGAGATGAAAAACAAATATAATAATCATCTCCATAGTTACAATAGTAATAACAATAAATTATTACTGAATAAACAAATGGAATAGTTGAAAAAGAAAATCACCATTAATAAGAAAAATAAAATGCTGAATAAGAATCTAATTAATAAAAAAAGAAAAAGAAAAATAAAAATAAATGAATATGTGAATTTATATCATTATTGATCTAAATAAATATAGACATTTTCTTATTTCCCATATTATAATCACTTTATTATTCTTTATAAATGATGAATGTATATATATTGACAGAAGTTATTTTATCATTGTGAAATTACCTTCAAGGGAACTTCCATGATTAATTCTATAAATAAAATTAAATATAAAGGAAATTTTAATTTAGATCAAAATAATCAATGATATATATTTATAATTATCAAGGTTTATCTCCTAATTTGTTATGTGCCAATTTATCCCAACACTTAAATTAATATTGATAAATAAATTACATGGTAATACTCATGGTCCAAATTTACTTTGTCATCCATAACAAATGAACATGTCTTAAATATATATGAACTTTCAAACATAAATGCCAAATTTTCATATGGATATCTAATTGGCTAAAGAATAATGAAGTAAATTATACTTGCAAATCGATATTTGACCATTTTGTAAATGATTCATGATCAGGACCATGACCTTAAAAAATACTATGTAATGAGCCATATCCAGATTAGAATCCTTCTTCTTTGGCATCATATTAACCAGATATATTGCCCATATATTCACTCATAATATTTCTGTGATAATAAGGTGGTCTAAAGGTGTGTTCTGCAACCATCCATCTAGGTGGGAAAATAGCAAAGTCACAAACTGCAACTCTTTGAGTAATAAATATATTTTATACCCTGGCTCATCAGTTTAGCATGTAATGACAGTAAATATGGATGGATCTGGATGATCAAATGTAACAGTTCCCATAGCATTGAAAAGATCTAAATTATATTTGTAAGGGTAATAATTTCCATGCCATCCTACAACATCATAAGGAGATCCTTTCTTTGTACATTTATAGAATTTTCCTAAATATTTATTGATAATTTAGAATTCTTCCTCAGTATTCTCATAATATGCAATTGGAACCAAGAAATCTCTTGGATTGGCTAAACCATTTGCTCCAATAGGTCCCAAATCAGGGATTCTGAAATGACCTTTAAAGACTTCACATATGTATCCTCTTATTGGTTTAGTCATTTCTACGCTAAACTTAATTCCACGAGGAATGACACAAATTTCTCTTGGCTTCACTGTCAATTTACCCATTTCTGTAGTTATTAACATGTCTCCTTCCCAAGGCACTATAATTAATGTAAATATATTACCTATTAAGAAGTCTCCATCACTATTAAACATACTAGAGTTAGTCATGCTCTTATTTGCAGCATATAAATATATTGCAATTCCTTATTTAATGGAAGGATCACCTGCTCCACAAACAGTGACCAAACCTTCAGCAAATGTTGTAGGTTTTTCAGGTATTGGTAATCGTTTCCATCTGATAATTATATTTTTTGATATTTACCTTAGTTAATTAGGAGTGATGGTCACTCCATGATCATTCATAAAATCGTTTTTTACATATTTTCCAAATTCTGGAGCATCTACAAATGGAGTGTGAGCAGCACTGGGTCTAATTTTATATAGCCAGGTCTTTTGATTGCTTGCTCTAGGCAATGTGAAGGCTGTTCCTGAAAATTATTCAGCTATCAAATTGTAAGCACATTTTTGAGGACTATTCTATCCTTTTGGGACTGCTCCCTTTAATGCTTCTGTTTCCACATAATTGCCAAATCCTACAGCATAATCAAGGTTTTCATAATTGCGATGTGTATCCATTATAAGATATTTAATTAAATTTATCAAACAATTACGTATTATCAATTTGCTTATATTTCACATGACATACTATTTTTAGTTTTTTAAATTAATTATAACACAGAATATCAATATCTCATTTATAAGAAATAAACTATGATCATTTCCTATTCTCAATTCATCCTTCCTTTAACATTATCTATGATTTTTAAATATGCAACAGATTTCAAAATATAAAAATATAAAAATATATAAATTAATTTTATTCATTTTATAATTGAATTTGATATTGAATTAAAAATGATCTGTAAATATATTTAATGATAATACTTTTTTTGATTTGCAAATCTTTCTAATATTCTATCCCTCCAGTATTTTGAATGCTTCTTATCGTTGAGACGGTCTTAACATGAAATGCTTATCATCTTTAACCAATAGATCAGTAATCTCATTTGCCTTAAATATGAATCTATTTGCAAGTATTTCCAACTCTAAAATGTAGACATTGTATATTTTTATCGAAGTATGTAATCATAATTAATTTCAAGTTTATTGATTGTTAAAAATCAACTATTTTCCTCTATTAACTTCAAAATCAACTATGTTTATTATTTTTCTACTCTATTATATTTTCGAAATTCTGAATTTTCAATCTTCTTATTTCTATAAGATTTATTCAAAATTCTAAGTTTGAGCCCTTAAATCTGTATTTATGATAATTCAAATATTTATGATAATTCAAATATTTTGATATATAAATATTTTGTTTTAATTACCTATTTAAGATATTTGACTTTTCTAATTCTTTGCTGAGAGAACTACCCAAAAATAGCTTGTTTATTATTTCATTCTTTTCGATAAATATTGTTATAGCAAATGAAATTAAATTAAATCTTATGTCTAGTAGTTATTTTATAGAATTTTTATTTCTCTAATATATGCCACAACACTATTAAAAATTTTTATTCATTTTTATCATGCTTTATAACTTTAAATCTGTTGTTCCCTCTGCTTTCACTTTTTTAGCAGAAAAATTGCTTTAAAAAATTATATTCTAATTGGAGTAGTTTCTACAGTCCCTTTTAAAATAGAAATTTATAGCCTTAATTCTTCAACAAGCTAATGCATGATTATTCCTTATTCTTTTCATGTGATTTATTACATTTTAATCCTCCTCCTTAAGTACATTATTTATTCAATTGATAAAGATTGATTTTAGGTTTCTTATTATTCTTTTACTTTCTTAATTCTCATCCTTTTAATATTTAGATTTTTGTCTTATCACTTACATTACAGTAATCAGATACATAATTAGATTTTGATATTTAGCATTTTAGATATTTTATTTATAATAATTCAACAATAACATCCAGCAATAAAAATGTCTAAAGATGATACTGTTTTGCAAACACAATTTCTCTCTGCACATTCATCTCTACCAATTTAAATTAAGAATTCTGATATGCATTCTTAAGTAGCATAAGCCTTAGGACTACTGCATTAATCATTTCCTAATTTTGTTGGTTCCTTACAAGTAATTGGACAGGTGATATCATTGTGACACAAAACTGAATTCAAACACATATTATTCAATGAACAAAGAGCCAATTTTTATACAGTTAATGAATTTGAACTGAAAAGACATGATTCAAAGCAATTCTCTTGTCCAGATGAACATGCTATAATTTTTAATAAAATACATACTTGATTCACAAATTGCCAATGTTTATTGGCAAGCATTATCATTTTAACAAGTTTAATAAGGAACAGCACAAACAGCCTTTGAACATGTTCGATAATAGTTAAAGTTGTTTGCAACAACATATGCTGTCATCAATGACAAAATAATTATCTTGTTCATTTCAATTTATTATATAATTATAATTAATAATAAAAATTATTCAAATAAAGTTATACTTATATAATATATATTTATCAATTATTACAAGATTACACTTAATTTATTAAAAATACTTCTAAAATTTATTATTTAATGACTTTTTGAAAATTTTAAAGTGATATTTTATCAATGCAATCATAATATATTTAAAAAGAATTTTATTATTTAATATTAATTCTGATGATTTAGTTTATATGTAAAAACAATAAGTTTTTAGAAATAGTTTCTAATTAAAAATGGTTAAAAAATAAGAAATTAGAACTAAATAAAGTTTATTTTATATCTAATATAAATTTATCAAATAAAAATGGACATCAAATCGACTGCATTCCATCTCTATAAACAGACATTAATTAGAAAGAACACTAATCCTATTGGACAAATCTATAGTTATGAATAAAAAGATGTAATTATTTTGTTTTAATCTTTGTAGAAAATTGGACAAGGTGCTTATGGTAGTGTATACAAAGCAATTCATAAAGTAAGTAAGCAGGTTAGAGCTGTTAAAGTAATAAATAAACTTAACATCAAATATAAAGAGAGACTATTAAGTGAGATAACAATAATGGAATTATTGGTATAATAATAAATTATTATTTAGGATCATCCTAGTATATTGAGATTATATGAAACATTTGAGGATGCAGAGTACTTATACATGGTTTTAGAGTAAATGTTTTTATTTATTAAAGAATCTGCTAAGGAGGAGATGTGTTTGATAAAGTTCTAGAAAAGGGATGTCTACCAGTCGAAGATGCTTTTAAAATATTTATTTAATATATGCGAGCTGTTAACTATTATTAAGGATTTAAAATAGTGCATAGGTAATATACACCATAATTAATTAGAGATTTAAAACCAGAAAATTTTTTATTTTAGAAAAAAAATGATTTATCATCCTTAACATTGATTGATTTTGGTATTGCCAAGAGATGTATTGATAAATTAAAAACCAAAAGTGGCACAGTAATAATTTAGATATAATCTAGGCATATTATGTTGCCCCTGAAGTTTTAGATGGTTTGTATGATCATAAATGTGATGTATGGTCTGCTGGTGTTGTTCTTTATGTAATTTTATGTGGTTATCCTCCTTTCTATGGAGAAAATGAAAAAGAAATACTTACTGAAATTAAAACAGGTACGTTATAATTTGATGGTAATAATTAATTAATTTTAAATAGGTGATGAATGGTAAGGAATATCATAAGAAATTAAAGATTTCATTCGATCTCAAGTTTGTTCTGCTGATAAGAGATTGTTACCAAAAGATCTATTAAGTCATAAGGTTATTACTCAATACAATCAAAAATTTGTTTAAGATAATAAATTATTATCTATGATTACACTCAATTAATGGGTTAAATATCATCCAATTAGAAGATTAGCTCTCTTTTATTTAGCAACATAACTTGATTCAAGTGAGTTAGTAATTTAGAAAAATTGTTTTTTCTTTATAAATACTTCTTAAAATGGATTAATTACTTAATAAGAGTTATCAACTTATTTAAAGGTAAATAAATAGGATGTCCAAAAATTATGGCCCTATATTGATTGTAATAGCAATGGTTACTTAGATTATTTTGAATTTGTAGCTATCACACTTACATAGTAAGAATTTTAAAAATAATTACAATTTATGTTCGACTTTTTAAGTTAACAAGATAAGATTATATCCTAAAAAAGTATCAAATCTATTTTCGATTAAAATGCTAACTTTAATAATAAATGGGACAGCATCTCAGATACAAAAAATCATTTGGCTCTAGTCAACCAACACGAATAATAAATTAATGTTAAAAATATTCTTGAAAAAGATATGGATTTTAATGCCTTTAAAGCCATAATGTAGTGAAATAATATTCATATATTAATATAAATATATATTATTATAGATAAAGACTAATTCTTAAGAATTTCTAAATTATTCATATTACATAAAGTAGTTAAAAGTAGTTATTATAAATCGACAAAATGGATTTTAAAGTTATAAGTACTTCCTTTTATTCAAATAAATTTAATATAATCATAATTAATTCATAATATTTTTTCAATTCATTTATACAATTTATTTTGTTATATAATAATAATTTTAAAATTAATATATGTTAGCGTTAAAGTAATTAAGTTGCTTATGTATTTTTTGTAATTGAATATGTGAAATTATTTTCATGACTTTTACATTTAGAAAACAAAATACAATGTTTTCTAAGGTTTATAAAGCTTTAAAAACTTATAAGAATTTTTGCCTTTAGACTTTTGAAGGAAGCCTAGGATTTGAATAAGTTCAAAACTATATTTATATAGTTAATATAGTTAGAACAAGCAATTAAAACTTTGTCAACATCAAATCATATAAAATAAAATTATCTAATTTATTTTGAAATGAGTAAAACTTCATTTGACGATTTGCTTGAATCTGATATTAGTGAAGGCAAATAATCCTCATCATCTGAATATAAAGTTGAATTGACAAAATAAAGGGGAAATTAGTCAGCCAACGCTGACGCTAAACGTTATCATAAAATTCCTTTAAAAACGTAAATTTTGTTATTCTAGATGGTCTTTATAAATGGAAGACGTATAAAGCAAGTACATGAATATTCATAATATTTTTAGGTTGCCAAATCTTTGGGTATGAATTACTCAAGTGCAAAATCACTAATTCATTATTATAAAAATAATAAAAGGCCAACTCCAGCTACAATTTTAAATATTCTGAACAAAAACAAGACCTGTAGGATCAGAAAAACAAAAAGTGGAAATGATAAAATGTTTGTGACTGTTCAAATCTAAAAGAACACCATTAATAAATACAATTTTAATTAATTACTTAAAATATAACAAAAACTCTAGAATATTTGAAGAATCAACCATGATTCTATTTATATATATTTCATATTTGATAAACATCTCTTCAATTATATAATTGATTTAAATAATCTAAACTCCTTATTTTTTATGCAATCCTATTAATAAGTAAATCCTTGTGACTTTTTTAGAATTATATAGTTTAATCTTGATATATCAATTATTTATATATAACGCTTTTCTTTAAGAGAAAAAATTCATTTATGAATATAAAATTTAAATCATTAATTTAATTTAAATCAGAAATGTATGATAAAATCAAAAAATAATAAAATATTCCATTACTCACAATACTAAAAATTTGATTTAAGCTTTAATCCAAAAAATTATGTTAAAAAATTGTAAATTATTATGACAATATAAATATCATTATCATTATTATAATTATTAACATTAATTGTTAATTTTGCCTTCTTAAAACTTTTTAATATGTAAAACACCGATTTGGAATCTTCTATTAATAATTTGGTTGCAAAAGATCCAGAATAACAAAATTCTATTATTATAAAAAAATATACAAAAAAGTCATCAAAAGACATATCCACAAAATACCAATAAGAACTTAATAATTATTATTCATTTAAGTTTTTTAGGAAGGTAAATAAATCAAATAAGTAAAATTAATTAAATATCATATTAGATTGCTGATGTTTTAAAACTCAATTATTCTAGTGCTAAATCTTTAATACATTATTATAAATATAATAAAAGACCTATTCCTTTTTAAGTAGCTGATGTACTAAATGGAAAAAAGCCATGTCCTTACAAAAGTATGTAAAATAACTAGAATGCTTATAATAATCTAAAAATAGAAGTTTGGCTAAAGAATTCCTTTATTAAAGCCTATAACTTCTTTGAAAGAATGAAAATGTAAGAGTAATGTTTTGGAAATAAACATCTTTCCTGATACTCATTAATTTAGAAATAATTGTTTTGGAAATGTATGATTCTTGTTTTGAATTATTTCCATTCTTATTTTTTAAATTGTTCTTTAATCATAAAACTAAAAAAACTGTATCAGTTTTCTAGTTAATTCTTCTATTTTCTTAAAAATGCTTGAGAAAACGAATATAATAAGTTTGAATATTATTAGAAATTTAGTGTATCTAATTTCTACTATTTATAGTATCAATATTAGAACTTGATTAAATTCTTTAGATTATATCATATATTTATTTCTGTAATATATTAAGGATGAATCATAACTGATTTCCATTTAGAGTTATATTAAAAATAATTATAAGGATGAACCTTTAATATACTTAAAAAGAGATTCCATTTGTTTTCTTTCTCATTTACAAAATTATAGAAAGAATCTAAAATTAATGTTTATTCCTTTTTTAAAAGCTAGAACCATTTTATAAAATAAATAAAATATATTTATCAATGAATTTTATTGATTATATTTCATTTATCCTTTTAATACAAGAGCGAATAAATAACAATATTAATAAAAAAATATTTTTTATATAAATGGCTTTTGAGATGATATCAAATCCTTGTAATCCTATTTAAACATTAATTGTCTCAAAAATTATTATGATTATTTAATTTTTATATTTATAGCTTAGATTGTAAGAAAATATGAAGTCATGATTAAAAAATAAACTTTTTATAAATTAATTGAAATAAAAAATATGAAATATTTATTAATTATATCAACTTTAATCGTATTAGGGTAGTCATTGTCAACATAGCTTTCATAAAAGCCAACTTGTTTTTTAATAAACTCACCTGAAGAAAATTCAAATTTAACAGTAAATTATATTGTTTCAGGTTTGGATGAAAATTAGACAGATGTATTTATTAGAAAAAGAGATGGAGAAATATTAATAAAAGTTCAAAATACAAGGGATGGAAAGATTAGAGAACTCTTAAAAGATAAAGATAATTATTATGTTTGTTTTTAAAGTAGAGATAAAAGTTATAAAATGGTGAGCTTTGATTTTGATATTGAAGGAGTTGATAAAGAATATGCATAATCTGAACAATTTGATTAAATGTCAAAAGAGTTATAGAAAACATAAAAGAATTTCTAAAGTATTTATAGAAATTAACATTGGTTATCTGACAGAGAGAATGCTCATGCTATAATATTGGATTAGACAGAGAAATCAGTTTAATGGTGTACAGTTATTAAGGTTGGAGTACTTATTGTAATCAGTTTATCATAAATCTATATTGTTTATAATTATTTTAAAGACAAGGATTTAAGTGGATAAGTGTGAGAAATTATGGTATATATTATAATTTATAAATAAATATAATTGTAGTTTATAAGATGATCACAAAAAGGAGTCTATAAAACACTCATAATCCAATGGATTAAGTGCTGTACTATTATAATCCACATATGGATTAGGAGATCCAATTTTAGATTCTTAGAATTCATCTTCCTTGATTTATTTATATTCTCCTAAAAACTTGTTGGTCTATGTTTCACTTTTATCTAAATATTTGAAATAATG
Organism: Paramecium biaurelia; assembly: GCA_000733385.1. Classification (NCBI taxonomy): domain Eukaryota; phylum Ciliophora; class Oligohymenophorea; order Peniculida; family Parameciidae; genus Paramecium; species Paramecium biaurelia. The sequence continues at coordinate 124,246 of JPFL01000013.1, forward strand.
ATACTTTCTTATCTTAATTCCTCATTTATGGCATGCAACATTTGACCTACCTATTTAAATTTGACTTCAATGTCAACACTTTAATTGTAGACAAACTGAATAATATTCATAAATTCTTTACATGATTTAAGTTTTACATCTAATCAATTAGATAAGAAGATGTTTCTTATAATAATTTCATATCTTCTTTCAACTTATTATTTGTTTCTTTTATATCAATAGCACATTCTTTAAATAAGTTCTATTCTTCCTTAATTTAAATTGCTATCAAATAACGATAAATTAATTACTTGGTTCTTCCTATATAGCAGGAGTAACAAGATCTTCCTGATTTCTCCTCTTAATAAATTATAACATCGATCTTATAAAGTTAAGAAAAAAGAAAATACTTCATTCCTTTTCTAAAACATTTGTGTTTAAAAATTTATCCGTCATTTGATCGAACTTTCTTGAAATTATATAAGTTTAACTGTCTAAAATACCATTAATAAAAGATAGTACCTAACAAAACTTGAATAATTGCTATGTTTAAAGTAATTTTATAAAACTTATTTCTCCATTTGTTATTGATTATATACTATAAAAGCTGTGCCTTAAGCAGTCCAACTGACAATGTTAGCATGTTTTTGTTCCTTAAAGCTATTTAATACTCTTTACTTCAAGCATTTAATAGGTTTTCAGAATGAATGTTGGAATAGGAGTTCTTGCACTCATAAATTGTAATTATATATTATATTTTAAGTAAAAATGAATTAATCGATATTTAAATCCTATCAATTTGATAAAATCTATATTTTTCACCAGAAATAAATCTCTCTTTAAGATTAGGATATTTTGTTTTAAATATATATTTTATAAATTAATGAACTATTTACTCATATTTATTTAACGTCCTCTACAATTTACTTTTTTGCTATTAGTTGATAGTAATTATATAAAAATTAAATTTAATGTTGAATCAAAGCAAAATGCTAAGTCAAAAAATAAAATAGTATAAAAATATCAGTGAAATAAAAACACTAATACTTATAAATTGAAGAGTGTACGCTATAAACAATTGCAAATTGATAGAAATATTGAGTAAAAATAGATGTAATACATTAATAATTATATAGGCTAAAAATTAAAAATGTAAATATGGCAAACATAGATTTTGAAAACTAAATTATTGAAAGTAATAACTTTTTGCAGTCCTATAATGGTTCAATATCTATTTATAAGTTTTAAACCTAAGAGAAAAACAGAAAGTCTTATTATAAGATAATTTATAAATATTCTAATTGAGTGGAAATTGTTGCATCATCTAGATTTTAAAGATAAATTAATATTATATGGAAATATTTAAGAAATAGCCATTTGTTTGAAGAGAATTCAAATTAAATATTTAGTAATAAGTTTACTTTAACATATTCTAATTAAAGTAATAGGAATAATAATTAATCATAACAAAAGATAACAAATAAATTAGTATTTAAAGTTAAAAAACTATTATTTTAGAGATTAAATTAATATATATTTTTGTAGTTATATATAACTAGTTTCATAATTAATCGTACTAAATTGGATTTGTAATTTTAAGGATTAACATCAAAAAAGTATTTGTGAAAGTAGGCTTTGAAAATGATAATTTAGTTATTTATTATAGATAAATGTTTATTTATTATTAATTTTAAATTCAAAATGTCTTAAAGCAGTAAATGTTTTATTTTCATTTCCTATAGATATCTCTGTAAATGAGAATGGATGGATTAAATGGTATTGCAATTTGGAAGACCATCACTTTTTTTGTGAAATTGATGAATTTTTTATAGCAGACTAATTTAATCTTTATGGATTAAAGTAATTGTTTGATCATTTTGAGTAAATTAATATGTAATATATTAGAGAAGCATTATAAATGATTTTATCTCCAAATACACCAACAGATGAAGATTTAGAAGATGATTAGTATTAAATGAAAAATTATAATTAAGATTTTTAGAACTCTATAATGAAGCATCAGAATTATATGGTTTATTACATGCTAGATTTATTATTACTCCTTAAGGCCTAACATTAATGAAATCAAAATATTTATAAGGGAGATTTGGTGTATGTCCTAGAGTCTTGTGTGAGAGATAGAATGTATTACCAATAGGTCTAAGTCATGATCTAAGAACTTCTCGAGTTAAAGTAAACTTATATTTCATATAATCTAGATATTTTGTCCAAGATGTTAGGATGTTTATTCTCCTAAAAAATAAATGAGTGATGTCGATGGTTCATTTTTTGGTTCTGTATTCCCTCATATATTTTTATCTGTATTTTCGGAATTAAATCCCACATAACCAGCAAATGAATATGTGTCAAAAATATTTGGATTTAAAGTTCATAAAAAGAAAGGTTCAAAATTTTAAATTCAATAAAATTAAACTGAGATGTATTATTATGCAGAAGATCATATAAAACGATTGTCTCAAATATAAACTTCGTAATAATAATAATCTTAACAAAAATAATCTCAGAAAAATGATGAAGAAGCAGAAAAAAAATAAAAAGAAGCTTTAAATGCCATATAAAAGTTATAGAAATAAAAGTAAAAAAAATGATTTTGGTATAATTAATTATTTTCATTGTCTTCTCATTATTATTCTAAAGCTAATTATTGTATTTCTATACAAATTTGAACATTTAGAACTTCTCTCCTTTAAACCTTAACAATAAGTCTAATATAAACTCATCATCATTTTATAATATTATGAAAAATCCTAAATTATTTATTATGGAGTATTATAATATAAATCTTGAAGTACTTATTAATAATTAGGGTCATTATCGACATTCTAATTATTTTATTATTTTGATTATTTTATTATTTTGATTATTTCCAATTTTAATTATAATATTTAATTATAATATTTAATACATGTTTATAATATCAATCAATAAATCTTTAGCATTCTGACATTCTATCTAATTAATGTTTAATATTATAGAAACCAATCAAGTTACCTAAAAATTGATCATCTATTTTTTCTCCCTATCTCAAACAATATAAACTTTTAAAAATATTGTTACTTATTGAATAATGCCATTCCTAGTTCATTTTAGAGTTAACATTTTAATCAAAATTCTAATAGTGATTTTCAATTTTAATATTATCTTGAGGATCTAATTTTTAATTAAAATAAGGTTAAAATCTTTCATTAAATTAATCATCATCTCTTCTCTATTCTATTTTAATTCTTTTTTTTGTTTTCCTACCATTACTTTCAGATTTTATATTATCATAAGTTGGAAAATTTTTCTTTATTTTCTCGAAGAATTAAAATAGCTTTCTATTAGCTTAACTAATAAATTCTTCTACTTTAGTTTCATCTACTGACCAAGTTGATTCATCATTTCTTTTAAAAACAACAGCAGACAAACAACCTTTTACAGTTCGAGTTGCCATTCCTGTAAAATTCTTTCCATTTTACTTTCTTAAAAATGGTAGATAAGGTTCCGTAACATTTATTAGATTATTTAAAGTAGCATTCCCATCCTATAATTGAATCGCTTTTATCAAATGACCAGTCAATGACATTTAATATAATTCTTCCTTATCCACCATTTCTTGCCATTTATTTATGTTAAAAGTTTTAGCTTACTAAATAACTTTTCATAAAATATAATACTTGTTTAAGTGCTTCTGAATGATATCTACGTTCTTCTTAACGAGGTTAATGTAATCGAATATTGATAATTTAACTTAATTGTAATGGTATACTCTATTTAAAATATTTATGTTAATGATCACATTGATCAGGCTGCTTAATTATTTTATTAATGTACTTCTACTTTAGTTGTTTAATCCATAAGGTCTTTTTATATATATAATGTTACCCCCTTTTATAAATTAAAATAACGGGGGATCCAAATAATCACTTAAATAGTGATCTCCTCTAATGTTTTATATATATATATATATAATATCAAAACATGGAATCAATAATACTATCAATTTTATTTGGTTCCGGTAATGGATATGCTTTCAATTATGATGATTCTTTTATTTTATCAATTAGCTTTGTATATATTTCAAAAAAACAATACTTCAATTTATATTTATCGTGTAGATTTTATTCCACTTACTAAATATTATTTTGTTAAAGCATTAAACAATTCCATTTAATGATTGTTCATTAATGAGTCATTATTAACTACAATAATCTTTTTTTTCAATTTCAAACATTCTAAGATAGTGCCTGCTCCACAATGGCATATAATTAAATCTGCTTTTTGATAATCTTCACTCAGAGATGATTTGAATCTAAAAAACTCGGTTTTAGGTTCATAATTACCACTAAAAATATTAATCTGAATCATAAACCTTCCAATTTGACAAATTACTTTGGTATAACCCAATTATTTCAATTAATTTTAAGTTTCTTAATTATCAATTGCTTTGATCAATTCATCAAAATTGGTGCTTCCAACCGTGACAAATATTGATTATTATTATTTCATTATAATATAATAATTAAATAAGTAATTAATTAATCTATTTTTTTATCATGTCCTTTCATTCTAATAGCGAAGATTATGATTCTAATCCTTAGATCTTAGCTTCACCCAAAGGGCCATAAATATCATTAAAAAATACAATAGGAATAAATTAACCTGATTCTTAAGTTTGCTCTCTTTATTCTGAAGGAAATGAAGCTATAGAAAAAAACTTGAAGAAAAATCAATAATAGCAATCAATAATTTTAAATTCTGATACTTAATTAGAAGGTCATAAAACTAAAACTTAATTAAATCCATTATAAAAGTTACGTCAGTTGGCTACTAAAAATACTCTTGTTAAGCAATTTAAATAGAGTTTATTTATGAATTCATACATTTTATCAAAGGATTATTAGTAAAATAATATTATCAACAATTAGCGACAAAATAATGCAATTTGAATAATTCCTATCAAATAAAAACCTTGATAATTTTCAAGATAAATCTTAGCAATCAATCATACCTGTGTTTGAAGCATTTAGCATTTAGATGAAAATCTGGGATTTTTTAATGATTATACAATATCTTTTATAGTTGTGGTTCATGCCATTTAGTATTAGCTTTTATAGATTAAATTATAATATCCTATTTTTAAAAGAGGTTCTATCCATTTTAACATTACTTAATATTGCGATAACTTTAAATAGACAGATTTTCCATAAAGGAGAATATATAGCAAATAGATAGAAAATTTTCAGACAGTATATAAAATCTAGTTTGATGGGAGATATAATTTAATTGATAACTTGGATAAGTCTCATATTTTTAAATTAAAAATTAGAAGATTAAATCTATATGGTGATTTTAGGGATATTTTTAGTTTTTTCTTGTATAAATTCTCTTTTAAGAAAAACAGAGTATTACATAGATAGTTATTATAATAAAGGTAATCTCAGTAACTTTTTAGATTTATTTATCCTCATTATATAAATTTATTATGTTGCTCATTATATGGCATGTATTTGGCATTTAGTTGGAGATGTAGGTACTTATTTTGAAGAATCTACATGGTTAACAGAATATGGTTTCATAAATGAATCTATTAGTATAAAATATAATTATTCATTTTATTGGGCAACTATGACTATGGTTACTGTTGGTTATGGTGATATAACAGCTAGAAACAAATATGAAATTTTGACATCTAATATTATGATGATTTTCTCTAGTTGCATATTTGCCTATTCAATGAATTCAATTGGTATAATATTGAAAAGTATTAATGATAGTAAATTAAACTATAGGTATTTGTTTATCAATAACAATAGGAGAACTATTACAAGTATAAATAGTTATATGCAATAAAATTAAGTAGATTAATAAATATCTGAAAAAGTTAGAAATTACATAAAATATTTACATCAGAGAGAATTTGATTCATTTGAAGATTCAGAGAATTCTCTTAAATATTTACCAAAAGGATTAAAAACTGAAATGAAAAGAGATATTGCATAAAAATTAATCTAAAAAATTAAAATTCTGTAATCAAACTTTTCTCATTCAACTTTAAATGCATTAATCCATCATTTAAAAATTTAAAATTATGCACCAGGTGAATATATTTATCATCAAAATGAATAATAACATTTTCTTTGTTATATTAATTCTGGATAAGTATAAATTAATGAAGAATAGTCATAAACTTAAATTCAAATTTTGAAATAAAATAGCACTTTTAATGAGTATGCATTTTTTACAGAATAATAAACAAAAACTAATGCTTAAAGTTTAGGATTTACATAAATTATTAAAATTAATAGAAAAACCTTTTTAAAAATATTAAAAGATTGTCAAAAAGATTTAGAATAATTTTATAATATTAAAGATACAATATTATTATATAATGATTATTCTCATTTATAATAAAAATGTTATTACTGTGGTTTTACTAAACATGAAAGTATTAATTGTCCTCTATTAACATATTAACCAAATAAGTTAAAATGTATAAAAAGATAATTTAAATCATCTTAAAATTAAGAAAGAAAATATTTCAAGAGACATTATCATCATGTTCGATCTAGAATTATGTTTATTGAAATAAAAAATGCAATATCTTATGCTCGAGAATACTATTTTTCTGATTAAATTTTGAGTGAGAAAAATATTGATAAAAGTTCAGGGAAATTAAATAAAGATGAACCAATTGCTGACTCTCCAAATAATGAATTATTGTCTCTTGAAAAAAATGTAAAAGATGAAGTTGAACATATACCATAAAAGGTTTCTAAAATTCGAATAGGAAGCATATCAGTTGAAGGAAATAATATAACAGTTAAAAGAGCAAGCAAATTGTAGAACATTTAATAAAATAATATTGAGTATAATAGTTATGTAAAAAATTAATTAGATTAATTTCTTTAAGTTGAAATCGATCTTAAAATTGATTCATATTATAACTATCAAAAATACATGAAACATAACAATCTAATACACATTCTAATGAGCATGTCAAGATTTAAAAGAAAAATGAGAATAAGTTAAAAGAAAATAAAAATAATTGAATCAAACAAAGGTAGTGAATAAACTTGATTGATATATTATTAGATTTTTTGTATAATCATTTTTACATTTAAATTAATTATTGTATATAATTTTCTAATAATTCTTCTCAAATTATTATTTTGTGACTTATATTTTAAAATATCATAAATACATTTAGCTTTTTTATATGTTATGTCTATTCAATACAAATATATATAAATAAATTACAAATAATTTTGGATATCCCAACTTTATTAGAATATTATTGCATGTGAATGGTTGATTGTTGTAGATTATATCATTAATGAAAATTAAATACTGTTATTATAATATTTATAATTATTTCATTATATTTATCACTCTCAATGACTATCATGATGGATATTAACGATATAAAAAGCTGTTTCAATACTTGACACCAAAAATGCTCTATCTTTAACTTCGATTCCAAATTCCTTTTCTAATGCATCATGAATGTGAATGCATGTTGCTACATCAACATAACCTGCAGCATCATTCCAATTTGTATTAAATGTGATTGGAGTTGATTCCCACTAATTTATTACATTTTCATACTCTTTCTGGGTCAATTTTTCTCAATCTCTCTCCTACTACTTTTATGATTCTTTTTGCTGTTACAGCTGGCTTTGAAATTAGTTCATTATTACATTATTATAAACTGATCCATTAGGAAAATGATATGAATAGATGGGGACTTTAGTTGATAAATTTTTAGCAAAATTAGGTATCAATTTATACATTATTTTATATAATTTAATTTTGCATGATGATTTGCATTATCTAACATTATTTATTGATGATGATAAACCAAATAAGTTTATAAATTATTGATAAATTGTGCTAATAAAATGATTGAATTATTGATTAAATATATTTTTTAATTAGTTAGTGTATATAAACAAACTATGATGTCAATAATTTGTTTATGTGTTTAAATTCTTCTATCATTTAATTTGCATGTTTAAGATTGATGAATCAAGATAAATATGTATGAATAACGGATAAAATATGTATTCTTATTATATTTTATGTAATTAATATACGTGATCATTATTTCTTTGCTTAAGGTTTCTTGGTTTAGGGTTTCTTAGTTTCTTTTGGCTACTCTTTAGGTTTTTCTTCCTTAGGTTATTATTTCTTTTCTTTCTTTTCTTCTTTAACTTCTACTTCAGCATCATCTTTTAATTTCTTGATTCTCAACATACCTTATTTTGCAGATAAACCAGCAGGAGTACTAAAATAATAGCAATTATTTAATACTTGACTTCCCAAGCTCCACCAGCTATTTACAAACCTGTCTAAGTACATCTCCAAATACCAATAGCTTATCTTCTTAATGAATGCTAAAAAATAGATAATTTTATTTCATACAGCTCCTGTGAAAGTATTGAAATATCTTTAATGTTGAGAAATTTCAAATTTCTTGATAATCTTTCTTAAAGAAGCACCATATCTGGTTCCATATTTTCCTGTGATTCCAACCTTCTTTGTCTTCTTTGTCATTTCAAATAAAATTTAAAATCTTTAATTTATTTACTATTTAAATTTATTGTGAATATATGAGTATATACAAAATGTGTATACTTTGATTTATAGTTTGTTATTTATTCAGAGTATATAAACTCTAATTCTTCAATTAATCATTAATTTTTAAATTATATAGTTAAATTTATAAACCATGGCTTCATTTAAAAAATAATAATAAAAGACTTAAGCACCTTAAAAAAAGAAGGTCAAAAGTGAATTGACTGATGATTAAAAACAAGAAATTAAAGAAGCATTTGATTTATTTGATACTGATCGTTCTGGAGCTATAGATTGTCATGAAATTAAAGTTATTCTTAGAGCTCTAGGATTTGAAGTTAAAAAGTAAGAAGTACAAGCACTCATGAAAGAATATGATAGAGATGAAACAGGAAGAATTGAATATAGTGATTATATAGAACTAAGTAATATAAATAATTCAAATTTTAGTGACTAGAAAATATTGTGAAAGAGATCCTTAAGATGAAATATTCAGAGCATTTAAATTATTTGATGATGATAACTCAGGAAAAATTACATTAAGGAAATTAAAAAAAGTATCAAAAGAATTAGGTGAAAGTTTAAGTGATTAAGAATTATAAGCAATGATAGATGAATTTGATAAAGATGGTGATGGATAAATTAACATTGATGAATTCCTTAGCATTATGAAATAAACAACAATTTATTGAAACAATTAATGAATATTAAATCTAAAACTTGATATTATTATTTATTTAACAATATCATTATGTTAAAATTTTCTATTTATTTACAAAGTTAAACTACATTTTTATGAAATCAATATTACAAAATTATTAAATAATTTGATATTTTAGATTATAATTATAAATTAATTTGTTTAACAAGTATTCATTATTCAATATCTATTTATTATTGTTATTTTTCAACAATATAAATCCCTCTATCAACAAGGAATCTGTAGTACTTAGCATTTGGATCATGTCCTTAAGATGCAATTACAAAATTTTGAATTTCTTTCAATCTCATTGATCTAATTAAAAGAATATTATAAAGTTTTGGATATTTTATTACACATTTTAATACTTAATCAACACACTCTAACAATTAGATAATATATTTTACTATTTTTTTCGATTTAATCTAAGATTTAATGTAATCTTTTTGAATTATTTTAATGCATTCCATTTTAATCTTAATTATTTGTCTCATGTTCAATACATAAATCCATAAAATTTTAACATAATTTTTCATCTTTAGAAATTATATCAAATATTTTATTTAAACTTAAGTTCATTTACAAATAGCATTAAAACAAAATATCATATAACTTATTTTCAATTAAAATATCTTAAAATTATTCTTCTGAAATTGAATTAGAGAATTCTTAAATAACTTAAAATTATTGCTGAGATATCTTTCTTTCATACTTAAAGACAATTGATATGTCAGTAATAAGATATTTAAATAAAGAAAAAAATTCGATTTCTTGTATTTAACTCAATTTGGATAAGGTTTAAATAATTAAATTTAACCATTCTGGTTCATTAGTCCATAATTTAGGATATTAAATCTTATTTTTTTGCCTTTCTTCATTAATACTAGTGTAAATAATTGTCAATATATTGAATAAATGGTATTCCTAACCCTGAAGCCCCAAAAGTTATTCAATTATTGTTGAAAGATCTTCTAACTTTGAATAAAATTAGTATTCTTACTAAGAAAATACTAACCATTAATTTAAACATTTTTATATTAATTATTGTTAAACTTTATTTTTAATATGTGTAAAAATTGTAAAAAGATTAAAAATTTCTTCTAAATATATCAAAAATTATATATTTTTACAGTATTTTAAACTATTTTCATTTTAACTTATGTATTCACCAACAATTAAACAAATTTTTGACCTAATTAAATTTAAAATAATTTATTAATTTTAAACTACAGTTTTTGTGAATTATTTCCAGAGTTCTAATTTATTTTAATTTTCATGCAATTAAATCTAAACATCTGAATATTTTGATATTGGAGTTTCCATAAAATCCCAAACAATTTAATTAATGACTTAACAAATTATTTATTCTGAAAATGACTAAAATTCTAATTTTATGAATGCCGAATTAGGATTTGAATGAGTACAGAAATCTTTGAAACCTTATTTTAATAAATTAAAAATTATTTCATTCATGCATCTTCCTTAAAAATGAGTGATTCTAATAAAAATGATAAATCTTATAATTTTACAATGAATCAGGGCATTCATAGTAATTTTCTTCAAGAATATATATTTTCCCATTCGAACAGACTTTCAATTCACTTAATCCATTATTTACTGAAATGCCTGCACCTTATAGATTTCCATTGAAAAATTAATGTTCTTTAAGGGAAGAAGATAAATTGTTATGATAATAATTAATATCCAAAACTGAGTATAGGATAACTAAATTTTAATTATTTTAAAAGAAGAATGATTTTAGTTTATTTCCTTTCAATTAGAATTCATTCAAATCGTCATATATTAGTTTATCTAAATTAGAAAAATCAGACTTTTGATCATTAATATCCATCTCTTTTGTAATCAATTTAATTTAGCTAATTGTATCTATGTAATCTTTATTTTCTATGATGGCTAAAAATATCAAATTAATCCCTTTGGAGGTCTTTAATAAATGAAAATTGTTAATAGTCACTTAACAATTTGTGTTGGTTAACTCACAAACAAAATTCCTTTGGGATTGAGACTAATAGAAATAAAATAAATTTATACAATCAAATTATATGGGTTTAAACTACATTAATAAGATTTTATCTAATTCATTTATGTTTATTACAATATAAGAAGAGTGTCTTGGAAGACTGAAAATTTAAAATTAGTCCCTTTAATATAGAAATCCAAGTTATTTTAAAACAATAAATTAGTAATAAAGTTTCCTTTTTTTAATAAAGGTTAGTAATTGAATCGATTTTCTTTGTTAGATAGATTTAATGTTATTAAATCAAAATGATCTGTTAGAATATATAAATTTTAGTCTTGTTCAAGTATTTAGACCTCTTCAAATTATAATTTCCTTCTAACTCTATAATCATCATTCATCTAAAATTTACCTGTTGTTTATTATTCTATTACGTCATAACCAATAATAAAATCTTTTAATTCATGAATAATAATTACTATTTCCAATTAAGATCATTTACTTTTAATCAAATTATTCATTTGCAAATTTGAAAAAGTAAATTTAAATTTTGCCGCTTTGACTTTTACCAAACAAATAAGTGAGATCAATTTAATTAGCCTAAGTTAGTGAATAAGAATAACATCTTGTAATCCTTCTTTGTAAAGTGTTAGGTCAGAGTCTTATTATATTGCAATCCAATTAAAGTTACAAAATTAAACATGACTTTCTGGTTTAATTTATAATTTTTCTATAGATCTCTAAAATGGAACATATTCATTCTTTTATATATAAAAATATTCACTTCTTCAAATGATTTTGTTAAACTGAATTTCATATATTAATATTGAACACAATATTTAATTCATTAATAAATGTTATTATCAAATTATAACTATGATGATTTTTAATAATACAACATTCACAAAACAATGAAATAAGAAGAGTTCTAAATAAAGTAGATGAAATATGAAGTTATGAAGACTTCACTCGAAGAGCAAAGATAAATATAAGAAGAGATGAAAAGAAGAAATTTAGAATTGAAATAAAAAGAAGATAATGATGAAATTTAGAAAATATAAATGATTAATAAAGAATTAACAGATCAATAGAAATAAAAAAAACTTTAAACAAAAGAGTCCTTATCTAAAAAGTATTCGGAAATTATAGATTAAAGGAATTCTATTATGAATTAAAAAGTAAAATATAATTACTATTTTTATAGAGGTAAGAAGATCTAAACATAGAAAATTAACTTATTGATAGTGCACAAAAAGCTCTATAAATAGAAAGATAAAACTAATTGCAAAAAAAGCTTTTGTAAAAATAAATTTATGATGAATAAATGAAACTGATAGAAGAAAAGAAACAAAGAGAGAGAATCAATAGAAATTAGGATAGATTATTATTTTAGGATTATGCAATAAAAGATTAATAAAGGATTATTTAATAGGAAGAAGATTATAAAAAAGTAGTCTTTTCTTTCTATCATTAGTATTATTAAAAATTAGCTGAAAGAAATGACCATTTGTAGGATATTTATAGGAAAAATGTTGATGATCCAAAATCTTCATTAGATTATATTATTAATAGACAAATTAAAGAAAAGATGGAAAAAGAATAAGAGGAAATGAATACTAAAAGATAGTATGACAAGAATATAAAAGATCAGTATTTAAATACATTATCTTTATAATTAAAAGAAAAAGAATAAAGAAGAAAAAATCAAGACATATAGATTGCTCAAAATTAATAAGAAATTAGAAAAGCAGCTGAAAACTTTAATGATGAATAATAATAGGAGAAAAGAAAAAAAAAAGAATTTTAATCTTAATATTATGATTAATTAGCAAATTTGGTAATTATTCATTTTTATTAAATCCTCTTAGGGAAATGGCTAAAATCAACAAGATAAAATAATTGATAATATTAGCTTATCTTAATCATAAGTTTATAATCCACTTACAAATCCAAATCCAAATCAAATTTAGAATCCATACATTTTAAGATAACTTGGACTTAATAAATCAAATCCTATCTAATCACCTCATTAAAGTTAATCAAAATTGGCTTATTTAGGATAAAGCAGTCTCTACAAATGAGGTTTTATGTTTAGGCGTTATTTAAAGTTCATTTATTAATTATATTAAAAATTTATGCTTTGCTCTTATAAATATTGTGGTTTAGCAAATAAAGCCTAATCTGATGGTGTTGTTTTATGTCCTCTATGTTATTAAATTAGATATTGCTCATAAAGATGTAAAGATCTCGATTGGTATAGAGTATTGTTAATTTTAGGACAATTTCACATAAATTAAATTGTAAAGGAAAATAAGTGAAATAAACTGATGTAAATGATACTCATTCCACTCTCAAATCTATTGGAAAAAATATTGATGATTTCGAAATTATAGTTAAAGATGGTAAGTCTGAATTAGGAAGAGGTAGTTATGGTTAAGTCAAACTAGTTAAAGATCGCTAAAATGGGTAGTTGTATGCAATGAAAATAGTAATTAATTGTTAAATAAAAATAGTTAAATAAAAAGAGAATATTTGAGTATTGGTCAACAGAGAACTTAAAGAGAGAGATTAAAATTTAAAGAAGATTAACTCATCCTCATATAGTTAGACTATACCATTATTTTGAAGATAAAGAGAATGTCTATTTGATATTAGAATTGGCAGAAAATGGAAGTTTATTTGTATATATAAGAAGAAGAAAAAGGTTACCAGAAAAAGAAGCTTTTGTTTATTTCTTTTAAACATGTTTAGGAATAGAATACTTACATAAGAAAAATATTTTGCATAGAGATCTAAAACCAGAAAATCTATTGTTAGATAAATAAGGAAATATAAAAGTTTGCGATTTTGGTTGGTCAGCTGAAGCTAATCAATAGACAAAAAGAACTACATTTTGTGGTACTTTAGATTATATGGCTCCAGAAATGTTACTAAATAAACCTTATGATTTTAAATTAGATATTTGGTGTTTAGGAATTTTATTATACGAATTAATTCATGGATTTGCTCCTTTTAAAGGTAAAACTAATCAAGAGAAAGGATAGAATATCATAAATTTGTTAACAATAGAATTTAATCCATTATGTTCTTTTGAAGTGAAAGATCTCATTAGCAATATTCTTAAAACTAATCCAGAGGAAAGATTATCTTTGCTTTAGATATTTGAACATCCCTTTATGAAGAGAAACTATGAAAGTTATGGAATTGATTTAAATCAATATCTTAATAAAGAAGAGAAAATCGAAAATAGATCTTTATCTCCAGTATAGGAATAATTAAAGGCCAGGTATTATTTTAGATTTATAAGTATTATAGAAACTTTACATTGCCATAACACAATTCATCACATGAATTAAATCAACCTTCATTGTAGCATACATTTTCAATTTAATAAAAAAATTCTGTTGTTCAAAATTACAAAAGTGTAAATTAACCAACAACTGGAACAAATACATCCATATCAACTGTATTCAAAAACATTTATTTTAGTATTCTTAAGATGATGAATTAAAAGCTAGAGTCAGTCGGGTTTCGTAAAGACAATAAATAGCTTAATAATAAAGAGAAATAGGAGGATCAATTAGATAAGCCAATAGTGATCTTGGATTTATGGATAGAGTATTTTAAGCTTTAGGATGTTTGAATAGAGACAAGTAGTAATTAAATTAATAATTTTGAATTATAAATATTACTTTTTGAGTGCAATTCTAAATTAACTACATCTTTTTAAATTTCTTAAAAATTGTTTAATTTCTAGATCTAATAAAACATAATAAAAATATTTTAAGGGAAGTTAAAAAAGAGTATATATACTTTTAATATAATAATGGATTTTCACCAATTAATAAATGGATCATCAGTTGGCTTTACTGGTTTAGGTAATTCTGTACTATCAGGATATGTTGAATAATTTGAAGTATCACCTTTATTTCTTTAGAATAAAAGAGAAATATGTACTTTACAACAGGTTTATATTTTGGCTGCAATTTTTTTAAAACTAAAAACTCCCAATCTAAGCTTTAAAACCATCTGTGAGTTTTGATATCATTTGCTCCACCTTTTAGATTTCCATATCTTTTTGTCAAATCAGCTACTAATAAATGTTTGACCAGACTTTTTGCTTCCCTAAATGTTTACATCAAAATATACTTGTCAAAGTTTCTGGGGAACTTAACTTTTCCTTTTAATATTTTTTAATATATTGCCATAGGATCTTCATCATTAAATGGATCAATTCCAGCTAACATTTCATATATTAAAATTCCTAAACACCACCAATCAACTGGTTTTCCATGTCCTATTTATAAATAAATTTAAAGTATACCTTTATTAAGTAGGATTTCAGGTGCTAAGTATTCTGGTGTTCCACACAGAGTATAAGTTCTAGAATCAATAAATTTAGCAAATCCAAAATCAGTTAATTTGAGATAACCATCAGCACCAATTAAAAGATTTTCTGGTTTAAGATCTCTATATACAATATTTTTTGTATGGAGATATTCAAACATTAAAACAACTTAAGATGCGTAAAATCTAATTTAATTGAATATTTACTAAGCTTCTTCATTTTCAAGTTTACCCTTATTTCTGAGATATGTAAATAGCTCACCTCCCTACACATATTCTAAAAGAAAATAGAGATATCTCTCATCTTGAGTAAATCCAAGCATTTTTATCTAAATATATAATGAAATCATACTAAAAATGGATGTGTAATATTAGAAAGAATAGTATTCTCTGATATTATGTGATCTACTTACTTAAGTCTTAAAATTTCTGCTTTTTTCAGCATTTTTAGAGCAACATATTCACCATTCTATTTATGTTTTGCTAATCTCACTCTGCCAAATGATCCTGTTCCCAAAGTTTAAAGGATTTCATAATCAGTTAATTTTACTTTTGGTGCTTTAAAGGTGCCCTAGTCCATTATATAAATTAACTATAATTTTATTTAATATATATCTAAATAATGTGAATTATTTAGGATCTAATTTTGAATATATAACAAATAAAAATAAGTATATAGAAGTTTCTTTCATTAATTTAGGTTATTGTAAAATAATCTTCAGAAATTAAACTTATTTTATATTGTTGCATTTGATATCTAAGATACATTATTTTGATTCTATTAATAAGTAACACTTTAATTTCTGAAGCTTCTCTAAAAATAGAAAAATAAATTTATACATCTTCTTATAAAGGTATTGGAGAAGTATATTTTGTAAAGGTTTGACTTTTTAATGTTGAAAAACCTGGCATCTAAGCTGGTGCTTAAACTTTAGTTTCATTCAAGCATTTATTTAAATACTATATCATTTAATTATTGGATTCAAGTAATTTTTAACTTTCTGCTAATTTATTTTTTAGATCTAAATTTATATTTTCTTAATCTTTAAATTTCAATTCTAAACTATCTTTTTCTCTTCTTACTATAATTAATATATTTTCAATTATTACATTCATTAATTTGTTTATTGTTTTAATCATTTGCATCTTATAATTATTATACAGTTTATTCTTATTAAAGAACAACAGTATTTTTTAATTTATTCTTTTCTTTTTATTTGCTTAATTCATTTTCTAATTTTTCAATTATTTGATTTCCTTTATTAACTTCATCACTCATAACTGAAATTCTCTATTCAAGTTTTTCAATTTGTTTTTTTTAATTATTAACTTATTCTTCTAAAATAACCTAAATAATTAATATAATTATTACATTTTACTTTTTTTCATTGTCTACTAATTATTATTTATTATTTAAGAAATCTTACTTATCATGTAATAATTTTTCTAATCCTTCCTTTTATATCCTAAGCTCTATTAATTATCTTTCTTAAGTAAATTTAAGTGTATCTAGTTCTTTATTCAATATTCTAAATTCTGAATTTTCTTTTGAAAATTATTAAGATTCTTATTAAATTATTGCAAATCTATTTTTTAATTCTTTTTCTTATTAAGTAAGTTATATTTTTTATTCTGATAACTCTTAATTTATTTATTGCAATTAAGTGTATTTATTTTATAATTCAAAGACAATTTTTTCATATTTTTCAATTATAAATTGCTTTTCATTTTCACTTTCTCTTTTAAAATTTGTTTCCCTACTTAATGCTTATTCTCTAAAATCATTAAACTTCTTTTGTTCATCTAATTACATTTATTGAAGAACTGTATTATTATCCTCAGTAAATTTTCTGACTTCAGATTTCAAATTCTCTAGCTCCCATTATTTCTCTTCCAATTATTCTGTTAACTTTTTGGTTTTTTTATGCAATTCTTCATTCTCCTATTTTTCTATTGCTAATTTATTTGCTAAGAAATATTTGAGTGTATCATCTGTAGCACTTCTTAATCTCAATGATAAATGAGTTAATTTCTTGAATTCATTATTTTCAATTACTGCAAGGGTTGATTCTCCATTCTTTGTTTCCAAGCAAACATAGAAACTAAGAAATATTTAATTTAATTATATACTTCACTTTTTCATCTTTTTAACTATTTATGCATAATTATAATAAGTCTGCTAATTTCATTGGAAATGTTGCAAAATCTACATGCAAACTTTATTCATTTTTCAATGCCAAAAATTCACCTTCATTTAAATCCAATATTTATAAAAATGAGAAGTTTGTATCATCTGTTAATTCAATTCTTAATGTTTATCCATGTGCCTATTGACTTTATTGCATAATCATTTTCAAAGTTAATTATGTATTCCAATCATCAGTTAATTATTTAACTTTAACTGGTATTTATAATGTGAATAGCTCTTTTGATACCATTGTAACAGGAGCATTAACAAAACTAACATTAACTGATTATGGTTTATTGCTCATTTGTTCATATTTTAATTTTTAAGAAGACTGAAAATCATTCATATGATTTGTAGATTTAGCAGGAGTCTATTGAATTCCAAATTCAATTCTCTTGAAATTTCCTCTATAATCTTACATGTTATTTTTTATTTTAAATTTTAACTGTAAATTAATAGGAAAATTTTCATATAAATCAAAAACCAAATGCATTAATAGATGATTTAGGGAAGTATTAAGATCTACTTTTATGCTCAGTTTTTATTAATTTTGAGAGTAATTCATTCTACTTTTAATAAGGTCTAGCATAAGTAGTAGATTTATAGCTTGATGTTGGACTTCTTTATGTACTGAGTAATTCTGTCATACAGGTTTTTAATTTCAGTTTTTCTCCTCTAGGTTTAATTGAATTTCTAAAGGGAATTGTACTTAATTATATTTTTCTAGACTTAGAATCATTCATAAAATGGAACAATTTTAATTTTTATCCTTATATATATTTCTCCTTAATTACGGTTGTTGAAATCTTCTTTTTAAATAAAATAATCTTAGATTCTCTTGGGGTTTTACAAGAAGGAGGTCGTTCCATATTATCATATTCTTGAAATTACATTTATAAACTTTACCAACTAAGGACAATTATTTCGAGAGTTTACGAACAATACTTGGATGCTTTGTACTCCTCTTTCTTTGATTTTTTTTTAATAATTCAGCAAAACTTGATAGTGCAAATTCTTTTCCATTAATTTTCTTATGCATTTCAATTGAAGTTGGAAAATTTATCATTTATTTTTGTTAATTGATTCCAAATAAAGATCCATAACAAGATTTCCTTCTAGTAAAGATTTCTCTATTTTTTGATCGAATCTTTTCGACTGCATTTTTGAATGGAAGCAAAATAGAAATCTTTTTTATAGGCAATGTTCTTTCTGTTAGTGTTATAATAAATGTATCAGTTAACAATTCTCTCAAAGAAGGAGGAGTAGATTTTGATCTGTTTTTGATTTTCCGACATTAATTTGAATACATCATAATATTGTAATTTTGTTTTTACTCTATTTGCAATATAGGCTCATTAAATATTAAAGCAGTGATTGGAATTCTTTTCCCATTAAATTCAAAAGGAGGATAATCAACTGAATTCTTAATATGAACACTAATTACCTATTGAACTTATTTTTTTCATTAACTTATAATTTTATATATTATACAAATTTTTAACTTATAATTTTATCTATTCAATTTTCTTAAAACTGGAAATATAGAGAATTTTACTATTTAAATAGATTAACTTTCATGCCTTATTTAAATTTCTGATTTTTATTTCTATATTTTTCTTATTTTGAGTATTAAATATGAGCTCTAACTGATATATTCTTACAAATCCATTGCTAGATAGTAAATGAAAAGAACTTATGCTTAAATTCATATTCTCCATGGTGAAAATTGGATTTCAATTGATATATCCAAAGAAAATAAAGTTAATCCATAGTGATACAAAAAATACAATTCTAAGTTTATTTAAGGGCTAAAGTATATTTAGAGTTTAGAATAATTCCAATACTATTCAAGCATTTAGTTTTTTTTTTGAAATTAGTTCACAATTTAAGAATACAACTTTAGAGTTATTTTTATATTAACGAATATACAAAACCTTAAAATTTGGTTCCTTTATTAAGTTTAGATTCTTTTAATATCTATAAGCTTTATATTGATTTTCATTTGTGAATTAAAATGATTATTTACAATATCGAGTTTAGATAAAAGTTAACAAATAAGCAGATTGAGTAGCATTATGGATTTAAATGTAGATTAGATAATCTCCTTATATCAATTTTCTGATTTAAATCTGAATTAAAATGCTTGCTTAAGAAATTAATTATATCTTAAAGTGACGTCTATTATGTAATTGTAAGTATAAAGAAGTTTTAATATCTCAATAATCATAATTTAGAAAAACGAGTATGTAAAACTTTATTACAATAACAGAAGAATTAGAAATTATACTGGATGATAAGTGATAGAATATATACGACATTTATAATCATTGTGGCTCCAGTAAACACTATTTTTAGTAAAATCAATCATCATATTCAAAACTGTTTTTTCTATAGTTATTAGTTTCATTTTCTTATAAAAAAAAATCATTTGTATCAATTAATTGAGTAGTGGTTTCTTATTATTTTTTGCTCTCTTTAACAATTCTTCGAATCACTCCTATTTTGCAATTCTTAAAATTTTAAAGATCAACTAACTATATTATTAAGTTTTACCTAAAGTCTCTGCTTTCTTCAATTAATAATAGTAATCCTCCAAAGTTTTTCTAGGGACTCCTACAATCTCAGCAGCTTTATCTAAAGTAAGTTTTAATTGTCTCCCATTTTCAATATAAGTTTATTAGTATAAGCTTCTACCATATATATTAATTAAATACCTCCATTATTCGACCAAAAGCATAGCTTCATGAACATATCTTTCCTTTATTCGTTTAACTTTATTTTAGATTTGGATTTCATTATCCATTTATTATTCAAATGTATAGATAACAAAGAAGCATAAATATAAAGTATTTAACTAATAAATTCTGTTCAAATAATAAAAATGACTATTTGAGAATGAAAAAAGAATTAAATAAATTAAAAGGTAAATAATGGTGTATTTTTTTTTGATTAAATTTTAAATAAATTTACTAAAAAAATAAGATATCTTCATTTTTTGTGAACACTTAATTTTCTATTAGAATTATCATTTTCTACAGGTTTAGGTTAAAGCATAGTTAATATTACTTTTGTATGCTACTCAATGTTAGGATCTTCTAATTTAGAAAGCTTTTAAAGTAATCTAAATTGATATAATATATAAAATGATTACTTAACACTTTTAAATTTTGCTTAGTCTTATTTCTATCTTGATTCATGTTATGATACACTCTAAAGATAAAATAAATTAGATTACTTTATAATTCAATAAATTATCGCTTAATTCTTAAAGTTATGAATATATTCTTTATCGTTCTTATATTTCTTACTTATTTATTTCCATAGAAGTTTTTTGAATAACTTCCTATGATTAATTTAAATAAATACATTTTGATATTATTTAAGTTGATTTTTTTCTTCAATAAATTTAGATTTCATATATAGAGTCATCATTTTATAATCATTTTATCTTTTCTATCTTTCATAATTATCTAATTTATCTTATTCTTTTAATCTTCTTAATTCCTATTTTAATAATACTTTGTGTTCTAATTCTTATTTTCTTTATTTATTTTGTTCTTCTATTTTGCTAAATTTATTATTTAATTATTTTAATTTATTACTAAGAATATTAGATATAATTACTCATGATCTTTAAATAAATCATTTTAATTTTATTTAATTTTCTTTTATTTTTCTTTTTATAATTATTTTTTTCTAATTCTGAAATCAATTAAGATTAAAGTTACCCTCTAAATTCTTATTCTTTATTAATCATTTTACTAATCATAGCACTTAAATGTTCTTAAGATTAAACAACATTAATTTCTTTTTATTATTAAATTATTTATTATTCTCTATAATATTATTCTTTAATTCTTTCAACTTTTATTTATGCTTATTGTTTAGATAATTTTTCACTTTAATTTAATCTTATTTATAATTTCTCAAGATCCTTTTAAGATTCCAAATCTTCTAATTTATTAAGTACTTCTTTTCTTTAAATTACCATCTCTCTTCTTTATTTAATTTTAGAATCATCAATTCTAGTTCTATACATAGTTTTTTATAATGATGTATCTACTCTTAATTTAAAATTGATAATTTTACTTGTCAATTTTAGTTTCACTATCTCTTTTAAATGATTTTGGATCTGTAAATTATGGAATTTTATGCAAAGGAGTTTTTCTTCCACTACTTGAAGCCTTCATTTTTTATTTAATTGCATATTATCTCTTTAATATCTAATCTAAAATTTGTGTATCCTTTTGTTTCCACTTTTCTATTAATTATAATCTTTTTGCATCTTCTTGCAATTTTAATTATGCTTCTCTCTTCATTATAAAATATGTTTAATACCATCTTTTATTTTTTATGTTTATTGTATCTATCAATCTCCTTTTCTATTCCACCTTCCAATTAATTAAGATCATAAACATCACCTGTAAATTAATCTTTAGTTGGAGATTCACTCCTTTAATGTAAGAATGATACAGTTCTATTATAGATTGAATCAATTTATCGTCGAACCCTATATTATATGAAGAAAATTACTCAGATTAATCTAATGATTATTATAACTTGATTGTTTTTGATCTATCTAGGGATTCTATTGATGCATTATTATTTTATAATTTTTGTCTCTATCTTTAAATTATCTCTTTCCTTCTTTAAGTTATTTCAGTAAACAGTTCTATAATAATTATTATTAATCTTATACAATGTGCTCTGTTTAAATAATGTTAGTATCTAAGTTAAACTATTTCCTCATCTAAATCATTTTATTTGAAATCTTATTCTTCTCTTGTATACATAAATTTGTTTACTTTAATTCTAAAACTATTGGATCAATGCCCAATTCTTAACATGCTTATAATGTTCTTGGTGAATTAGACTTAATGTTAAACTTTTAGAACCCTTAAATATTTAAATGTCTAGGAAGACAACTTGCATTACTAATTGTATTCTCTCGACTTAATTTTGGAATCATTAAATAAGAAATAATAAAAATTAATTTATTAATATTATAATCAATATATTTAAGTTCTATTCTATTTTGTTAATTAGAAAAATAAAAATATCATATTATTGATTAAATCATTTTTTATAGTATATTTATGTTATGATTAATTAATGATGATCTATATAATAATCAAATATTTTTAATTTATATGGTTTTATAATTAAAGTTTTGAGATGTATTTTATAATAATAAAATTTAATTAAATGTCACTAAGTTAACTGTCAGGAAAGCAAGGTATAAATTATGCAAGTAAGATGTTTTGTTAATAAGTTCAAGAGAACTCAGACATAAAAAGTCTCCAAATGATTAATAGTCATTTGGGTTATTTGAGGACATGAACAGAAATAACTTATAATATATTGAATCATTAATCTAGAAACGTAAACCTAGTGTAGATCTAAAACATCAAAGAGCTAAATCAACACTTGATAATAAATAACATTCATATAGACATGGTACACCGATAAATGATATAGAGGAATTGGAAGGAGAAAAACTATTTGATTAGTTTTTTAAATTAAATAACTCTAAGAGTGATAGTGATTTTATGAAGGAATCTATATAAAGAGATAGTGTGAATAAGAATAATGAGAATGAATTTCTTAAGTTTGTTGAGAATGCTATAGAATATCACAAGCATTCAGATGTTAGATTTTTCAGACTTTCAGTTAATAAATAATCTCATTTAGAATAAAAATTAAAAGAAACTACATTATCCAATAGATTATTGGCTAATTAATTAAATTAATATAAATAGAAAGAGATAGATCTTAAAAATAAGATCAAAATGATGCAAAAAGAATTTGCAATTTAATATTAAAAATTAGTTTAATAAAATGCTTGGCTTGAAGAATTACTAGCTAAGTAAAAAATAGATAATTAAAATTCATTATTGGCTGTTAAGAAGACTGTTGAAATGTTATAAATCAAATGTAAATGTCAAAAAGGAAATCAATTATGTGATAAAATATTAAGAGATGTTAAGAATTAGGAAAGAGTAAGATAATAATATGAATGGGAAGATGAATCTAAACCAACACATTCATCTTCTGAATTAAGTAACAATACTTAAGAAGAAGAAGATTCAATTATTAATTATATGATAAGAATAGAAGAAAATCTATTTCAAAAGTATGTCATAACTCCATTTAGTCATCTGAAGAAAAATAGGAGTAATTAGTTTAAAGTTTTATTAATGGAAAAAGTAAAAATTTAAGAGAATTTCCTAAAGATATGTTTCTCAGAAAAAAATAAACACCAGACCCTTATTATATTGAAGAAGAGAATACTATCAATAGTAACTGAAATATATATATATATTAAAATTATTATAAATGTTCTTATTTTTTATTGTTGACATGATTACAGCATTACAATATGAAGATGCAATATTGTTTCATTGGAAGGGTAATTTAACATCTGATTCCATAACAATGAAAGTGTTTACAAGACAAGATTCAGTTGTAAATTTTAGGATTATTTCTTGGGATCTGGACAATATTAAAAACTTTTCATAGTATGTAAATGAATTATGAACAGACTTAATGTAAATTAAAGTAATGAATCACCAATTATACTTTAATTTCAGAATCTTTAACCTAATACTTAGTATTTCTATATATTTGAGTTTTATGATATTGAGAAAATTACATCAGAATATCTAAGGACAGTATACAATAAAGAAAAAGATTACAAATTTACAACTCAATTTGATTAGCCAATGTTTTCCTTTAAAACTTTTGGTTTAATAGGATAACCATACACTTTTAATTTTAGTGCATCAGGTTGTGCTAGATCTGCTTCAGTTAGTAATATTTTTCTTGATATATATTAAAATACCTATCCATAATTCTTTTTTATGTTAGGTGATTTACATTATAGAGATATAAATACTGATTCTATTGATTAATTTGATTTTGCTTATAAACAAGTCTTTGGTTCTTCTACATAGAGATATTTGTAAAATAGTTCAATAATTATGTAGATATTAATAAGTACCTATTGAATATCAATTTGATGATCATGATTTTGGCAAAAATGATGCTGATGGAACCAGTCCTACAAGAAATGTAGCCAATTTATTATATTGGAAATATGTTCCTCATGGAAATTTACATAATTATTTACCTCTATTTTAAGAAGAAGAATTGAATTAATATCGATAAGAAATTAAGGAAATAGATTTAATAACTGAAGAAAATATTGGATCTTATAGATATCAAATTATTGGAAGAACCATAATAATTACTGTTGATTTAAGAACATTTTAAAATTTAGATGTTTTAGGAGATTAATATGGAAATTTCTCAAATGAGAGATCGATATTAGGAAAATATTAAAGATAATGGCTATTTACAATTTTAGATAGAGTTATAATAACAGATTGGATTTAAGCAGTTATTTTAATTTCTTCTGTTAATTTTCATGGAGATATTTGGGATTTATTTCCATATGAGTAATTTTTAATAGCTGATAAGTTATAATATATTTAAGAGGTTATAGAAAAATAAGTTTTAATTGTTAGTAGTGATTCTCATATGACTGCAATGAAAAATGGATAAAATTCTTTTATTCAAAGTTTAGGTCTCAAATACAAATATGGACTTTAAGAAACAATGTGTGGATCATTAGATAAATCAGGTTCTTGTAAGACTTAACCATTAACGTTTGGACCGTGGATAGGTAAGAATCATTATACCAATATTGAAATTTAAGATACATAATTAAGAACTTGCATTATTATTAGAGGATTTGAAAAAACAAGTTAACTCTTCTTTTATGATACATGTGATGATAGATTAAGAAATCTTGAAGGTAAGGTTAAATGTCCATTTGATGTTTTAATGAGAGTTGTTTATGTAATTGCTTCATTATTAGTTTCTTTTGGTTTTTTAATAATTATTTATTTAATTGTTAAAAAATGCCATAAAAATAGTATGAGATACAGTTTAGTGATGAGAGAAAAATGAACTAGATAATAACAATTTAATTCAGTTTGTAGATTTTTTCAATTATAAAAATTATATATATATTATTCTTTAATTTATTAATGGATTAAGTGTTTATTACTCCTAGTCAAAGAAGTCCTAGAGCTTCATTTGGACCTTTTGATGTTATCAAATAAATTTATCAGAAAGAAAAAATGCCATCTTTTATACATTCAGAGGATAGTTTGATAAATTGTTTAAATGATGGACAATAAAGATAGACTGGTCCATAAAGACATACATCTAGAACTAGATTATAATAAACCTATATATCCCGTTCATCCATTTTAAAATTACAGTTGAAACCTAGATTTTTGAAATTAATGCAATAAAAATAATTCATTACAAGATTTTTTTAAAATCTATATTAACGAGCATATGTTAAATAAAGTAATAATGATTATCTGTAGGAAAACTATTTATCTATAAATCTTAAAAATAAAAGTGAATGTAATTATAGTTACATAAATTTATAGAAGAATCGTTGTAGAAAGAGAATAGCTTTGTTATTTAACCTGGATCTTTCTTTTTAATTTTTTGGGATCTTGTTGGAATCAGTGTTATAGCCTTAAGTTTATGGTTATGTCCATTTCTAGCATGTTTTTTATAGTAACATCAATAGAGAAAAGATGACGAAGAGATTTTCAAATATTTGATTGCTACAATTGCATTATATGCTGTATTTGACTTTACAATAAGTTTAAATAGAGGGTTTATTTAAAAAGGAGAAGTAACATTCTAATCTTTATTTAGGTAATATATGACAGGGTGTAAATTATAAAAAACTATTTCTAATATACCTTCTCTACTGAAATTTTAAATTTGATTATGTGGTCTCTCTTTTACTTTGATTATTAAGTAAATGAGTTTATAACAATAATTTAAATGCTTATTATTTTTAAACAAATTAGAAAGAAGATTACTATTTAATATGAATAATTTTATTTAAGAGGAGGATTAAGTTAAATCTTAGATTTAATGAATGTTATATTAAGTGTTTATTTTGTTGCTCACACAATGGCATGCTTTTGGTATTATATAGGAGAACTGACAAGTCATAAATTTGGTCATTCTTGGTTAATAAAGGAATAACTATTAGATGAAACACTTTGGTTAAAATATGCTTATTCTTTATATTGGGCAACTATGACAATGGCAACTGTTGGATATGGAGATATAACAGCATAAAATCATTATGAAGTCGTATCTTCAATTGTAATGATGTTTATTAGTAGTTGTACATTTGCTTATTCAATGAATTCAATTGGTTACATTTTAAAATTAATTTATGATTAAAAATAACGATATAAGTAATTTTAATGAATTTAAATGATAGAAAATCTCTTATTTTAATAAATTAACATATGAGAAATAATAATATTGAGCCAGAATTATAAAGTAGAATACGAAATTATTTGCAATTTCATTTTCAAGAAGATGTTTTTGGAAGTTAAGAAGATGTATACAAAATTATATAGATAAAAGATTGATAAAATATATGCTTATCTCCCTTCAAGTCTCAAAACTGAACTTACTGTTGATATCAGAATGACAATAATGAAAAAAATTAAATTACTTCAACTTTTTTCTTTGTAAACATAGCAAATCATAAGTTAAGAAAGTGAATTATAGACATATCTTCCAGGTGACTTTATTAATGATTTTGATTCATCACTGTATAAAATTTGATAATTTAAGCTACTTTTTTCATACAGGATCTGCAACAGTGATGGAAAAATAAAGTAATTCATAGATAGAAATACTCAATGAAGGTGATACTTTTGGAGAATACAGTTTTTTTACAGGTTTTAATGTAAATTTAAAGGTTAAAGCTAATACAATTTGCAAAGTTTATAAAATTGATAGATCAAAATTCTAAGAAGTACTTAAATATAATCAAAGAGATTTTGAAAGATTTCATTAAATCAAAGATGAAATTATATTTGATTAAAATCTTTAATAAATAAACTTAAAATGCAGATTCTGTCATCGATTTCATCATATAAGTTTAAATTGCCCAAACAATTTCTATTAACCAGATATAGAAAAATTAATAAAATAAGATTATTTCAAATAATAATAAAGAAGAGAGAGAAATATTAGAAGATAATCTCGAAGATAATTTAATACACTTCTTGCTCAAGAAGAAATTGAAAATTGTGCAAAATTATTTGATGATAATGAATCCATTAAAATATTAAGTTAAGATGATTAAAGAAATTCGTATACTTTAATTGAATCTAAATTAGATCATAAAAGTTAGAAAATATCTTCATAAAAAAATATTTTCGATAAGCCATCTAATTCTTGCTAGATTATTGATGAATGTAATAATATAGATAAGTAGCAAATGATGTTGGATGAGTTTAAAACTAGACACTTAAATTCTACTGCAGAAATTGATTAATATTATTGTTTTACTGTGTATAAGTAAAATAATAATATAGATAATGTTGTTAAAGAATATGAAAAACAGTTTAAAAAATAATCTAAATCATTTCAACAAAAAATAGACCAAGCAAGTAGATATACCTTTTCGTATTGGGCAAAATATAATTCAGTTAAACTTAGAATACTTTTAGAAAAACCTCTATGATAATTGAATGGTATATCTTATTAAATATTGATATACATCTTAATTAATAATAATCAAAAACTATGAAGATATATATCTATTATTTAGTAGAATAAAATGTAATATAATTTTAACTAAATTATGAATAGACATATATATTAATTTATTTACAAAAAAAGTAAGGGTTCTTTGATAGTATTTGAAACTTGGATTTAAATGTCTATTCTACAAACATTTATATTTGATATCAGAAGTTCAAAGGGAAATGTCTAATGACATTAACTCCTTTTAACTTTATAGCTTCTTTTATTTAATGCCAATTTTGTCTTTCTTAATTTAATGTTTGTTTACAATCAGGACATTTATCATGAAAACTTGTTGTCTAATCACAATTATTGCAATATTCTGATAAACATACATGAA
Organism: Paramecium biaurelia; assembly: GCA_000733385.1. Lineage (NCBI taxonomy): Eukaryota > Ciliophora > Oligohymenophorea > Peniculida > Parameciidae > Paramecium > Paramecium biaurelia. Next base: position 153,002 of record JPFL01000013.1, read on the forward strand.
TTTTAAAATTTTCAGGTATTCTAGTATCATTTTATATTTTAAATGGATCAATCTAATCTTTAGTAAAAGAAATTGTATTAAAAGAAGTATTAAATGATATTCTCATAATTAATTTTGTTTTAACAAGATTGGAATTATAAAATTCAATTAAAATATCACCTTAAATAACAATGGGATTAGGTGAAATTATTATACAATTTGTTTAATTTTCTTAAAAGATTTTAAGTATTTAAGTGTCTTTGATTAGTTATTAATTTTGATAAATTTTAGCAGATATCTTACTACCATCATCAATATTAAGTTTTGGTACTCCCTCTATAATAATTGAACTTAAATATTTAAGACTTGGGTAAATAGCTTCTCCTTATAATAATTGATTAAAATATTCAATATAACGAATTTGACATGGTTAATTAACTCCCAAGCCTTCATCATTGAATCTCGATTTTTCATAATATTATAGAACATCATTTACTGAATTAAACATTCCACAATATAAAAGGTAACAGCAAATTAATGTACCCGTTCTACCCTTTCCTGCCAGACAATGTACAACAACTACATTTTCTTATTTCTAAATAAAGAACTCTTGCATAGATCTACACATATTAAATAGTAAATGTAATTAAGGAGCATGGTGATTGTTCCACTGATAATTTTTCACCTGATTTTTAAATTTAGAATAATCATAAGTGCGTGAAGATAGATTCATAATTAAGTAATTATTACCATGTCTATTCTCTAAAAATTGTACAACCTAAAATTCTACATAAATATTACCTTATCAATAGGATTTCTATAACAGCTTTCAAATCCATCTGCTGGGAAAGCCATAGCAATAATCCTATCACAAACATATGTTAAATCTAAGTTATAACCTTCAGAGATGAATCTCTTTTTTTTTCCTGAAACTATTGTTCTAATATAATCCATATATTATGTATATTTTAAATAATATTCATTTAAAATCATCTTTAACTCACTTATTAATACCCAAAACATTTTCAAAACCCCCAAATTAGAATTAAATTAACCAAAAACGTCACTAAATAATAAAATTATTTAAATAATATGACTTATACTCACATCTATCTTAATATTCCATTTCATTAAATAGAATCACTTGAATCAACTACAGAATCAGATGTTTAATCATCATTAGAATATTCATTCTATTTATTTTAAGCTTCTCACAATCACATTAATAATCAAGTTTATGTGATATTTTTCTTGTTTTTAGTTTGTTTTATTTTTAAATGAATCCTCTAAGTCAGATAGATCATTTTATATTCTACACTCTATTTTTTCTCCTTAATATCCATCTTATCTCTATTTTCTTAATTTTCTTTGCATCCAATGCATTGTCAATGTCTTTATATAATTTGTTTTAGAACTCTTTAGATATCTTAAATTATGTTTAGTAATACATATAGTTATAAACTTCTGATTTTTAAGAAACAAGGGTTAATGAATATTAATCTTTACTTTTAAATTAAGATCAAACTTTAAGCTAAAGGAAAATCATCTAGAAATCTTTAACTTTAATAAGGTTACTTTTCTCTATCATCTTGAATTATAAACCTAGGGCATCTGTATTATTCTTTCTTTATTAATAATCATCTTTTGTATTATATTAATCAGCATCTATACAATTATAAAATATAGAAACATTCATACTTTATCGCAGCACTTCTACTTTTCAATTTCTTTTTTCATTTTTCTAATCATAAAATGTCCTTTTCTTTATGTATTTCAAGAATAACTTAATGATTCCTTAATATAATAATTCTACCTTAATAATTGTACTTTAATTCATATAATAAATAAATTAGCCAATCAAAATCTTGATTTTCCACTCCTTACACTATAATTTCCACTTCTACTACCAGATTCTTAAGGTGTTTCAATACTATTCATTGATCTCATACCAGAAGAGGGTTCATCACTTTGTTCCTAAGGTATTTAAACAAGTTCCTTCCTCTTGATTTCTTTCCACATTTCAGGTTCATTAATAGCAATTTCAAATAGTTTTTACTAAATAATTATTAACATTAAAATACCATCATTGTTTTAGTAGATACATAGTTATTGACTTATTACTCATTATTTCTTATTTGTTGTTACTTGACTAAATATTATGCTTAAATTCTTTAATTTTCAGATTATACTAATCTTTATCTCCATAATTATATATTTTAATCGTCCATATTTATTTTTTCACCTCTTTTCTTTTTTGCTTCAATTTCTTTAATAAAATCAAAAAATTCCTTCATTTCATCAATATTATCTTCTTCTTTATCCTCAAATTGAAAATCTAATCTAAGTTTCTGTTAATTTAATTATTTCTGCATTACTCTCCTTACTTCTTCTCTTTCTTATATCCATTTGTAATATTATTCTTTTGTTAATTCAACTAAATCATTAAAAGACTTTGTTTTTTCCATATTCTAAAATTAAAATAAATCAATACCTAAAGATTTTGTATGATATTTTCAGATAAATGAATATTGTCAATATATTTTAAACCTGGTTTTGCTCTTAATAATCTAATCTCATAGCCATTAATTTAAGAAACTGGATTTCCTTTGAAATCAATTTTATCAAGACTTGGCAAAGATTAAATAACTGCACATAATTCATCAATATATTCTCCAGGAACTTAATTATATCCCATTTTAAGATCCTGTAAGTATTAACAAATACCCATTAATCTTGTAATAGAAATTAAATTATTTTTTTGCACATCTAGAACTCTTAGTCGAGGAGATTAATTTAATTTAGGAAGATAAATGAGTTGATTTCCAGCTAAATTAAGTTATTCTAAAGATGGAAGATTTTAATCAGCAATATATGTTATTTTATTAAAGGATAGATTTAATACTTTTAATCTAGGTAATTATAATTGAGGAACTTCTTTAATAAAATTAGTATTCAAATTAAGTTATTCTAGATTGGGAAGATCTAAATTTTCTATTATTTAGATTTAATTTAATTAAAGTTCCAATAACTTAAGGAGAGTCCTATAGTTATATAATTTAATTACATATGTCTAAAGACTTCTTCTATTTAACCTAGACTATTTTATTCAAGAATGATCTCTGATATTTTATCCATTCTACAATATTGATCAATGTTTTTAATGCTTACTAGATTTCTTGTGTTTAAATCTATAATATAATAATCTCCTTTTAAGATATAATTTCTTTCGAAAACTGCTTTGGTAAGTTTACTCATATAAATTGTATATAATAAAAATATAAATTATAAATATATAATATATAAAAGTTCATTCTTAAGAATGCTCATAATAAGCAATTCCATACATAATAGCTATAGCTGCACAAAAAGCAATGAACTAGAAAATGGATATTTTAATATTTTCTTCTTTTAAAACATCTGGTATCATATCAACACAGCTGATATAAATGAAATTACCAGCTACAAAGGCTAATACAAGTGTATCATTTTCCATTGATGATATTCCTAATCCTATTATAGCACCTATTAATGCACTACAATTAATTAATCCATTTGATAATAATGCTTATGAATTTGTGAATTTATTTTCAAGTAGGATACTTGTATCACCTATTTCTTATGCTGTTTCATGAATTATGATTGCTATTAATGTAGCTATTGTACTGTCAAAATTATCATCATTAGCAGTTGCAAAGATAACACCTAATGCTAAACCATCCATAATATTGTGAAGAAAATCTGAAACTAAATTTAAGTAACCTAAAGTTGGCTTATATTTCCAACTATCAAAAGTGAATAATTATTATGAAATTGGAAGTTACTATATTTTATCAAAATGTAATTCTTGAATCCTTGTTACTTTATCAATAATATCAGGAGAATCACTAATATTTTTATTTTCCATATTAGTTTCTTATTGAGCAATATCCAAATTTTAATCTTCTGGCTAAACTTTTTAATTCATAACATAAGATTATAACAATATCATAGCTTTTTCTATTAAAAAAAAGGTTAGAACTCCTAATAGTAATAATAAAGATGTTAAAAATTCTTTGGATATATCTTCCTCTTCTTCTTAAACAACTTCTTCTTCATCTAATAATCTACCATCCTCTAATTCATGATCTTCTTCTTCATGATGTACATGAGATGAAAATGAATGAGGAATTAAATGTATAAAAGCATCACCTAAAAATTACAATCTAAATTTACCTAATAGTGCTCCTATAGCAAATCCAATTAATACTTTCATTATTTACTTTGCTGTATCACCTTTACTAAACCTTTTTAATATGATGATCAAAATGGAAACAATAAATCCAATCATACTTACACCAAAAGATGCTAATATACCATATCCCCATCTTTCTGAACTTGTGGGTGCACTAAATACAGTTTATATCAAACTAAACAAAATTATGAAGCAATGGTGATTCATGAGCACAAATTAAATATTATTAAAATGTTAAAATTTCTTTAATTACTATATATATACTCAAATATATTATCTATATATAAATATATTTAAACATAAACTTTGTTGCGTATTTAATGATGTACTTATAAAAAATAAAAATGAAAACATTTAATCTTTTTGTTTTTTCATAAGATGATATCCCCAATTATTTGATAAATAAACATAATAAACTATCTATTATTTTTATTAATAAATTTTACATGACTGATCTAGAAGAAAACCTCTTTTAAAAACCTGAGGCTATTAAAACCTAATTTTAGGCTCTTTAGGAGGTATTAAGATCTAGTAATAATCAAGAAAGTATCGAACTTTGTTGAAGAAATAAAAGCTTTCAATGACTAGTAATAATCTTTATAGATTGCTACTTTGTATTATTATGTATTTACTTAGATAATATAATGATATACAAATTTCAAGGAAATAATTTAAAATAAAAGGAGAAAAAACAAAAGAATTAATAGCTTAACTTGAAAAAATAGCTAGGGGAAATGAATAAAAGAATGTTGCCAATAAACTCAAATAATAATATTTAAAAGAAGTTGATAGATAAAAAAGAATGATGAAGAGCTTTGTGAATTCTTCATTTGAACAAAAATTCTCAAAAATTTCAGTCATTAGATAATCAAAAGCTTAAGGATAAGAAACTTAATAAGAATAATTGAAATATTTTGTTGATTAAAATTATGTGAAACTTGTTCCTAAAGATTAGAGAATAACAAACAATGAAAGAAGCAATCTATCTTAAGTACATGATGAAGAAATCAATAGAATAAAAGCAGTTTCACTTGATGAAGATTTTATGGAAAATGATATGATAGACTTAGAAAATATGTTAATTGATGAAAGATAACGAGAATTAGACATAATTGAAAAAGAGGCTCTTTAATTAAATTTAATTGCACATCATATGGATGAAATGACAGATCAATAAGGTTAGGAATTAGATATTGGATAATAACATTTAAATTAAGTTAAAACTAATATCATTGGAGTATCTAATGAATTAGTTGGTGCTGAACAAAACTAAAAATAATCTATGCAAAAGTATAAATATGTAATAGGTGGCCTTATTGTTGTAATTATAGTATTGATTATTGTATTTATTGTAAAATGAATAATAGAATTGAATAATAAAAATATATCATGTTCCAGCTGCTAAAACACCAATTAAAATAAATAACACAAGCCCTCCTAAAATCAATAAGATATTTTAAGTTTTATTTTCTGAAGGATATTCTTATTATTCTCCTTAAAGTCCTTAATTATTTATATTAAGATCTTTTGAATAACAATAATTCCATTATTTCAATTTATTTCTAATATCTTAGAGCTGTTAATATTAAATATTCTTAAATTCTTATTACAATTATAAAGAATTTACACCCAATCTTTTTATAGTTTCATAAAGATACTAATATCTTAATAATCAATATTACTGGTTTTGGTTTATCAAAATTGAGTCTGCTTATTTTCTCTAATTACTTTTTAGCCTCTTGAATTTGATTTAATTCTTATAAAAATTCATTTGCCTCTTTTATTTTCCCTTATTTCTATAAGTCTTTTAGCATTTCCATTCCCTTTTTTTCTGTAAATTATTTTACTTCATTAATTTCTTCAGGGATTTCCTTAGAATAATCAATTTCATAATTTAAATTAGCATTTTCAATTAAATTTTTAGGATTTAATTACATATTATTCATTATTTCTATAGCTTATTAATATGTGCTATGAATTAAGTCATCTTCCTAAATTTATGAAGCCTTCTTAAGATCTTCTATAGATGCAAAAAGATTATCATTACTAAGGGGAGAGAGTGATAATAGAGCCTTTTAAATATAATAATAAATACTTTTCCTCTTCGAAATAAAGCTTTTGCAGAATTAGGATCATATTATAATACATAATTTGTAATTTCGATAGTTTATTAATACAATTTAAGTTTGAGATGAGTGGCTGACATATTATTCAAAATGGCTATTTTGAGTTCTATATTATTAATATTTTGATACAATTTAGTAGAATCAATTCTTCTGGAGTTTTCCCATTATATTAAACCTTATATAGAGTGTTATTTTTGCATTCTCTGAACTCCAAAAATTAATAAAGCTCTTCATAAATTTGGCAAGCAGTCTAAAAATCATCTTTTCATTTATATATATGAATATACTCATTTTATAAAATATATTCCCTCTTTCCTTGATTAAATTACACACTGTCATCTATATTTGAAAGGTTTATTTTCTGAGATTTTAGAAAGTATTTGACAATTTTATAAATTAAGGTGTTTATTAATCAACAAGGCATTTCTTATAAGCCTTTTATAACATTTAATAATGAATACATAAATAATCAATACCATTCTTTAACATATACTATAGAGCATACATAAAAATACTATATAAATTTAAAATATTCTCTTTAGAATGGAGACATTCCAAAAGGAAAGATATGATAATATATTTTTCAAAATAGTTAATTAAATATTAAAGTATATTCTCAAAATAAAGATTCAATATTGATTAACACGCTTAATTAATCCAATATTAAATAGTAATTAGATAAGTCTTTATTCTTTTCTACATATTTCGATTTCTTAAAAAAAGTTAACTACTAATTCTGTTCTTATGAACTTATTAACTTTTTCTACATCCTTTAATTTCATTATTGTATTTTTAGAAAGCTTAAGCATAGCTATTATTAATTTTGTAATATATTTTTAACCCATAAGTTATTAAATATTTAAGATTAGCATTTGATATTAAAAGGGTGTATTTTATAGCATCATAGCCAAATAATAAGGACTAAAACATATGCCTAAATCATTAAGTCCAATTTCTTAAAGATGTTTAAATAATTTAGGAATGGAAGTCTTCAGTTTAAATTTCAGTTTTGCTAAATTTTCAAATAAACCTGGAGTTCCAGCAATATAATTGTTACGATGGTTCTAGATTAATTCATTAAATATTTTCTAAGGTTAAGGAACTTAAAAGTAAACTAATGTTCCAGCAATGAAGTTCATTCCTTAAGCATAACCAACATCTGGATCATAATCTGCATAATTAAGCAGAAGCTTTCTCAATTAGTCTTAGTTTTATTTATCTTTAAAATATGGAATCTATTAATATGTTCTGCCAACATCTCGATCAATTAATTCTGCATAATATGCACTGGGTTCTTGAGGGTTAGGCATTTCAAAGTCTTTTAGTTATGAGAATACGTGCATTAAATTAATATGACTAAATATATATTGTTTTATTACTCTGATGTAGTGAGATAAGCTGAATAAAACAAGGCTAAAGTTAGATCCTTCTACCTGAAATCATTTATAGATTCTTCTTCCATAATTTAAGCCCAATCTTCTTTTTATATAGCATTGAAGGATAGGTTGTGTCTTGGTGTTTATGAGTTTGTGTTATTTTCATTTTCATTGTCTGAAATTTTGTTAACAAGCATTAAAGAAAAAAATTTTAACTAAATTAATAAAATTGTTAAAAGGAAAATGAGGACTCTATATAAATTCTGTATTATTAAGAATTTGAGAAACATACAAATTTTATAAAAGCATTTTATTTTCCATAAAAAAGGAAATAAATGACTGATTATTAAGTATTTAATATCATTGATAATTCAAGACTAATTTAACAATTTTTAAGCCAATTTAGAATTGCTAAGTATTCTCTATACAAAAATTACTTAAACTTGATATAAAAATAATCATTACTATAAATAATCATAGATAAAAAAAATAAAATTTTATTGAATCCTTAATTGCATTCTAAAATTATTCTTGTAAGTTTAGATATTTGGTATGTAGGTCTTTATAAAACTATATAAGTATTATTATGTATTATATTTTTGATTTTAATTGAATTTATACATAACCATATCTTTGATTTTATTATGTAATTATGTTTAAATGATTTAAACACTTTATTATTAAAGTATAAAAAAACTCAATTATGTACTTAAAATATAATAGAGAGTATTTTATTTGTTTCTAAATAATAAAATATATAATTTGAATTAAATTATTATTCTCATCGTTAATGAAGAAAATAAGTTCGTAGATTCAATCGCTTATGAATAGAAATAGCTTTTAAGAACCTTCATTAAGCAACGATATTAAATCTTCAAGAAGCAATCTTAAGACAGCAAAGACAGAACGACCATAATCAAAGACTAAAAAGAATGACTTATTAGATTATTTTAAGAAAGAAAGAAATACAATTACCTAAATGGTTAACTCTGTAAGGAATACATAACAAGGAAGCAAAAGCATTGATATTTTACATACATAAAGTTAGAAAAGTGAGCGTTTGAAAAATGGATAATTAAATGTATTTATATCTAATAAATATTCTAGTATGTAGATTTGAATGTTAAAACAGATGATGGGAATAATACAAAAAGGTAAATACTCAAATAAAAAAATTTATCTCTTGCTTTAATTTCATTAGAAGTATACTTAATGAGTTTATTCTTTATAGAATCAACTTTTCAAATAGTCACATACTACTAAATAATCTTACAATTAATCCCCATAAAATTACATAAAATCACCGATAATAAAATAAAAGGATTAATATTTATTTGATATGCAAATAGTATAACTATTGTAATAATATAATGTAGTTAAAAAATACGAAAACCTCCTAAGATGATTATTCACATAACTCATAAATAAAATAAAATAAATAGTCAATTTTATCTGATGATCCATCATATCATAGATAATCCATAGAAGATATGCTTTACAATAAAAAACCATTTAATTAAGTATAAACTTAAAAACAAATTCCTCAGAAATAATATGAGAATGAAAAAACAAAATAAATTAATTAAGTTCATTTTAAAACTGAAGTCTGTTCAACCTAGATTCAATAAAAATAATAAAATACTGATGAAACATTAAATTATAATTAGGACCAATAGTTAAAGATTATTCTATATTATAAATAATCAAAGTATATCATATTAATTATTTAGATATCATTATTTATTTAAATATTAAACTAAATCTACTGATGATTTATTTAATTATTTGATACAATAAATAGCTAGTATTGAAAAGTAATTTATAAAATTAGGAGGAGGTACAGGTTCTACAGATGGAGATTCTATTTAATAAGGTATATTAAAATTAATAATATAGAATTAAATTCAATATGCTAATTTCAAACAGTATCAAAGAGTGTACCATATGATTATTACTTGACATTAAATGAATTGACTTTGGATGTCTTTAAAGGAATTACTTTACAAATCTAACCTTTATATTCTCAATCAATTTAAACAAAAAGAGTAGGATTGAAAGATTTTACATTAGTAAAATGTATTGGTGTTGGAGGATTTTCAAGAGTCTATATGGTAAGAAAGAAAGATAATGGTAAGTTTTATGCATTGAAACTTATTGATAAAAAATTTATATTTGAAAATTCAAAAGAAATCATTGTTTAGAATGAAAGAGATATTATGTCTAAAATGAATAATCAATTTGTTACACCATTACATTATTCATTTGAAACAAAATATTATATAGCTTTTGTTTTAGAATATTGTGCTGGTGGTGAACTATTTTATCATTTAAGAAAACTTAAGAGATTAAATGAATAAGATGCAAAAATCTATTTTGCAGAAATTTGTTTAGGAATGGCTTATTTGCATTCTTAAAATATAGTTTATAGAGATATAAAACCTGAGAATATTCTCTTAGATTTATAAGGTCATTTATTATTAAGTGATTTTGGATTATCAAAACCAGAGATGACATCAGAAGATTTTGCTTATTCATTTTGTGGATCACCTGAATACATGGCTCCAGAGATGCTTATGAAGACAGGTCATAATTATTTGGTTGATTGTTATTGTTTAGGAGCATTACTCTATGAATTAGTTACTGGATTACCTCCATTCTATTCACACAATACTTAAGATATTTATCATTCAATTTTAACTGAATAAATACAATTTCCAAATTATATTCATATTTCTCCTCTTTTGAAAGATTTAATACAATCCTTATTGTAAAAAAATCCAGAAGAAAGACTTGGACATTATAATGGAATAAGTGAAATTTTAAATCATAAATGGTTTTAAGATGTTGATTTTGATGCTGTTTTAAATAAAAAAGTTAAACCTCCTCATAAACCCTATCCTTTAAAATATAATTTTGATGAAGAAGAATTCAACAAAGGAGATGCTGAATTTAGAAAATAATTTCAAATTAATTTACAAAAAGAATTTTAAGTATTATTTATTATAATTAATCTAAGAATGTTGACACTGCAAATTATTTATTAGATAACTTCTATTATTCAAGAGATAGTGTATATGGATTAGAAAAATCAAGAAGAACAAATTTAGTCAATTTGAATCAATTATAAAATTAAGCTCTTATTGCTGAACCATTTTTAATAAATTAATCAACTAAGATTTAATTAACATAATCAGAATCACATGAACAATTATGTTAATAATCTCCAGAAGAATCAAAAAGAATTTATGAAACAAAAGGAAAAAATGAAATTTATGATAACTCAAAAAAACAAGAAATTATGACTAAATCATCTTAACTTTAACATCAAACTGCAAAATTAGGTCATACATATTCAAAAACTATGTAGTAAGCATAATCATCACTTTAAGAACTTAAAGTAATTGTTTTTGTTTTACCTTTAGCAAATCAAATTATTAATTGATTAATCGAGAGCTTAATAAACTTCAGATAGAATCACTACTATGCCAGATTAAAATAACAAAAAAATAACAGAAAGAGTTAAAACAGAGTAATTTGGTAATTTAGCATCTCCAAAAACAACTACTGCTAGTTCTTTACATAAAATGAATAATTTTTAAGCATTATTTGGATCTGAAAAACACAAGAAAAAATTATTTTGATTAATTAAAGAGTATATAGTAATTCTGATTTTGTTAATGTAAATTTTTAGAGATTTGTATTCTTTAATACTCTATTATTTTAATTTGGGTAATCTAATCTTTAATCTAAATTGAGAATAATAATAGATATAATATAGCCATATTTATCATTCTTAAACCCAATTATTATCTATATTATAATTAATAGTATAATTTTCTATTTGATTTTATTAGTTCATTTATTTTTGTATTATAATTTCAATTTCTTGCCTAAAAAGGATCAAATCAGTATAGATAGAATTGTTAATTCTGGATTTTATTATTGAATTCATTTTTTAAGAGCAAATTATTAATTACTTTCAAGTTAATAATAATATGAAGTAGTGATATATTAATATAAATAAATTATTCTGTGCAACATTAATGTACTAATAATATCATTTTTTCTTTTATTCAATCTTTTTAATATAGAATTCTAATTCTTTTCCTTCTAGAATATAACCATCTGCTCTTCCTGATTATCCAGGTCTTGAAGTTATTCTAACCAATAATCTTTGATTAGAGAATTATTCTTGAACCAATTAATCAATCACATTATCTTTTGTTCTTTATACAAGTTTCTTTTATAGAGAATTTGATTTTTTAGTTTATTCGGCAGGTGCATCCTAAGTTTTCTATATATTAATTACCTTTTTATCTTTCTTTTTTGGTCCTAATTCAACATTGTATTTTTTGGCATACCATTATTTGAATGGGGTAGCGTCAACTTAAACAATAACTCCTCTTGTTAAAGTTTTTGTTCTCACTAATTCATTATTGGAAGGATGATAAACAACCTCTACAATTTTTGCTTTTTTTGCAACACCTTAGCTGGCCCAAGAGAAATTGCCTTCAGATAAACGAAGAGCTCTGAATTTAAAATTTCCTCCTCTAACTCTAATTCTTCTGACTCTTTTTTCCCCAGAAATCAATTTTGTCATTGCAGCTTGTCTTCCCTTCTCAAATGCTCTCTTCTTTTTGTGAATTGGCATACGACCTCCTGTAAGTCTTCTCTTATGTCTACTATCTCTTGAAATTCCCATTAATTATAAATATATTTAATATAAAAAGATTTTATTTAATTTAAAAATAAATTGGAAAAAATTCAAAACCTTCCCAATGATATTGTATACAAAAGGACTCCATTATATACATTGTAATTTTCAATAATTAGTTCTTTTAAAGTTCTTTATTTTTATAATATTAAATATTTATAAGAATTCAAATAGAATCATTATAAATTTATATCAAATTCTATTAGATTTTAGAAGAAATAGTAAGATAATTGATCAAACATAGATCTAATTATTTGTCAATTTTTATAAAACAGAATCTAAATTTTAATTATTATATTATTAATGATCAATAAATATCTAATATTAAACCAAAATTTATTTGGAATCAGAATTAAAGACTCAACTATAAAATTTTTGATGTTTTGAATAATTTCCAAAACAAATTTAAATTAAATCATAAACATTACTTGCCTCAAATCTCATACATCTTTTAAAGTTTTTATTTAGTATTTTTCTCTAAATTATTTATAATATTTTACTTTAATATGTCAAATACATGATATACTTACTTAATACTCATGGGTTATTGAATTTCAAAATCAAAATAATTTAAAGGCATTTATAAATTCATCTTAGGCATTTTAACTTTGATTTCATTTAAATTAAGGCTTCCTTTTCGTTATCTAATCCATGTTTCTTATTTATTAGTAGGAGTGATTGTGTTTTCTTAAGTGAATTATATTACAGATTCTCGATATGTTTTAATTGAGACCATTCTTTAGTGTTTATCAACTTGCTAATAACTAACATCATATTGAGGAAGACTTGGTAATTTTGATTAATGAATTTCTCTATCATTTGTTGAACCAAATGTAATTTATCTAGTATGTCTATTTTAAAATTTTTTAGGTCTTTTAATAGTTAAAGTCTAATTTTTAACAATAAAATTTTTAAACTCCAACTATTTTTGCAAACTTTTATTGTTGTTTGTGATTAATTAGTGTAAAGACATGTATAATAAATTTATTAATGAATGAAATTTTTGATACATGATTTGTTAAAGAAAATAACAGAAATAATTAATCATTTATTATAAGTCATTTTGACTCAACTCTAGAATTGATGATACATATTTACCATAATAAATGGAGCAATTAACAAAAAAATAATTTAATTGCGCAATTTAATTAATCATATTTTAGAATTACGTCATATTATATGTCATAAATTCAACATTTTTCATATATTCAAATGTGGTTCATTAAATTTTAAATATTATAGGAACATAAAACTTTCATTATTATTGATTTTATAAATGCCAGAAAATTTAAATAATTATTTTTTAGTTTTCATTTTAGTATTAATTTAAGTGAGCTATATTAATGAATACCGCTAAGTAAAAGAAACAATTAAAATTGCTTAAAAATTTAAATTATAAACAGCAATTACAATCAACTTTTGCATAATATTTTGATTATTTTAGATTTTATATATTGTAACAATTATTTGCATATGTTTTTAGGTGTTTACTTAATTCTAGAAACTTTTCGTTAAGGTAGAATTAAATATATTTCTAGTAAGTGCCTAAAATTTGTAGTTTATTTTAAATGTTTTTTATATGCATGATTGCGAGTATTTATCCCATAATTGTGGCTTTCTTAATTTATTAATCCTAAGGTTGTTTTTGATACTATTTCAAATAAAGGTTATTTAGTTTTAAATTTTTCTCCTGATCTCAATTAAAATTCTGACTATTTTCAATATAAATCTAGGATTTAACATTTTTATTAATTGTGCTCTAATTAACAAAGCCTGAAAGCTAAAATAAATTTGTTAAATTAATTCGCAATAAATTTAAAATATAGGATACAAAATTAGGCTATTATATCAACAAAGATAAGAGGGCCAGAAATAAATGTAAATTATCAATTTGATAATATTTATTTTGAGTAAGATAGGTATTATTTATAAATTTATTTGATTGAAAGATTTCTGAATAGAAGAAAAAACATTTATATCAATAGATATAAATGATATTAAATTGAAATTTATTCTAAAAATTCAATATTATAATAATCCATCAATGATCCATTTATTTCTATCTTCTTGGAATGGATGAGTTCTTATTGGAAAGCTTTAATTATTTTGAGGTTCATCTTAGACTGCAAATAAATATTGATTAGGGTTTGTTAGTGATCTTATGGTCCAAACATTAGATTCTACTTATTCAATTAACCATATGTTTCTAAGTTCTTTAATTGGATGAAATCTGACATCGTAATCATGATATTGATTTAGTTTATTTTTATTATCAACAAATAAGTAAAATGAGGGGAATAAAAATGATCTAATTGCAAAGGCATCTCCAGTCACTCTATCAAGTATAAATTTAGAATGTTAATTAGTATTTTATTTGACATTTACACTAAAATCATCTGTGAATGATTGATGAGAATCACCTATAGATATATAATTTTAGGGTAAATGTGCAGGATTGAATGTTACTATAATTGAATCATGTTTTAAAGGATAAGGAGTTGTAAAATTTGGAATAGTGATAATATACCAATCATTATTTTAATTTTCTTTATTTTAAGTACGTACATCTAAATCCTTATCATGATTATTAGATTTATCTGAAGCAACAAATAAAAATTGATCTGGATTTGTCTCAGATCTAATAGTGAACACACTCCAACCATTAGATTAAATAATCCAATTATTTCTTGCTTCCTTAAATTCATGAGTTCTAACATCGAAATCATCTTCATATTTTCTAGTATTATCATTAGAGCAAAATAAATAATGATTTGGTTTAGCAGCTGATTGAATGGTATAAACATTCTCTTTAACTTATTGAATAATAAAATATGTGTCATTTGATTTTTCTTAAACACATCTAACATCAAAATCCTCTTTAAGAGCCCTAGATTTATTTGTGCATGCTGCAAGATATCTAGTTGGTGCAGCTACAGGTCGAAAAGAAACAAGTAAAGGAGAAGATCCAAGTTCCATAGATAATTTTTATTTATTTTTTGATTAATAAAGTTAACCAAATACTATTAAATTACAATAATAGAGTATACCATTGCTGATGGACTAAATAAGTATGTATAATGAAGAATCAAATACTTGAGGTATTATAATATCGATATATATAAATTGGATTCCACAAAATATATTTTCTTCATCTTCAAAAAAAATTAGTTAATATTGAGAAATAAAGACTTATGGTGTTCTTCTGATTTATTTTGATTACAGATACTAAGTGCAAATAAGGAAGTGATTAAAAAACATAGATATTTTCATTAGATTTTTGGTTAAGCAAAAAACAAGATATTTTCATTTGATTATTAGATAAACAAAAAAAAAGATATTTTGTAATATGTATAAGAATTAATAAAGAAATAATTCTGATTAGGAAGAATAATAATAGAAATTTGGATATGATTGATAATTTAATATCTTATGTGTAATACTCATCCATTGAATCCATCAATAGCCCATCTGTTTCTGTCTTCTACAAATGGATGTGTTCTAATGCTGAATTCATGACCATTTCCTTCATCTTGAAGTCCAAACAAGAAATGATTGGGATTAGTAGCTGATTTAATGGTCCATAATCCTGGTCCTGCAGGTTCAATAATCCAATTATTTCTTGGTTCTTTATGTGTGTGGAATCTGGCATCAAAGTCACCCCATTAGTTATATGCTTATCCATTAGCACAGAACAAATAGTAGAGTGGACTAGCAGCTGATCTGATTGTGAATACATTTCCTTAAACTCTATCCAAGAAGAATTAAGTCTTATCTGTTTTTGCTCCTCTTGCTTTGACTGCAAAATCAGTTTGGAATTATTAATGTGGTTCTGCAAATGTCAAGAAGTGTTGTGGTAAAAGAATTGGTCTTAATGAAACAACAGGTGGTTGTTGTAAAAGTGGATATGGATGAACAATGTTTGGTACTGTGACAATGAACCAAAGATTTCTTTCTTCAACGTGACCATGAGTTCTGACATCTAATTCACCTTGATGAGCATTTGATCCATCATCAGCAGCAAAAAGGTAGAAATTTGGATTTGTTTCAGATCTGATTGTGAATGTACTCCATCCTACATTTTCAATGATCCAATGATTTCTGGGTTCAACAAAGTGATGAGTTCTGACATCAAAATCATTTCCGAATTTTCTAGCATTGTCATTTGAGCAGAAAACGAAATGATCTGGATGTGTAGCAGGCTTAATTCTATAGACGGCACCATTGACGTGTTCTAATAAGAAATAAGTGCTTTCAGAAGCTTAGTTAGCAATTCTGACATCAAAATCTTCTCCAAGGGCTCTTGATTTGTTTGTTGCTGTTGCCAAGAATCTACTTGGGACTGTGAATGGTCTGATAGATACTACAGCTGGAATTTGTGGAGTTTACATTTAATTGATTAAAATTTATTTAAAAGAAAATCTTCTTAAATACCAACCATTTAATTATGGAATGATTAATAATTCCATATATTTCTTTATATCATTTAAATAATGTATTGCACTAATTTATGCGGTGGCAAATTCTAAAGTTTTAATTTTTTTTTTTATTTTTTTATATTTAATCTCCAAACCTCTTCTAAATCAAATTTTCTTCATTCTTATTGTCATTATGTTGTCTTTGCAATAAATGGTCCCTTATATTGATGATTAGTAAATAGTAAATATTTGAATAGTAAAAATTAAGGCATCATGGATTGAAGACATTTTTTAGATATAAGGCTTCAAAATCCTCATATTATGAATATTATAAAGCAATACAATGTGAAATATAATATCTCAAAGGCTTTTGTGAGAATCTTGTGTAAATAATTAAGTTGTACTTATTTTCGCTAAATTAAGATCCTCTCAAGTATGTTAATGAAATCTAATTGAGTTGGATATATTAGTAAAGCTTTAAAAGTCTAACACTTGTTCTAAGATAACTCAACAATATTAAGCACTTAAGAAAATTGTTTTCATTAAAACTAAATGAGTAATTATTAAATTTTATAGGCAGAAGAATTTGAGAGTATAAGAATATACATCTAAGGCCTGTCAACTAATAATAAATTTTTAGTGTTAGAGGATCATTTTTTGATACTTTTTTTGGATATATTTGTTTATAATTCTATAATTTATAACAAAAAGTATTATATATAATGCATTAATTCATATTATTATTAATAATATTATTCATAATATCTTACTAATCGAAGATTAAAATTAAATACAAGAGATTAGTGTTGAGGATTATGAAAAAAATAATTTAAATTATTCTTTTATATACATTTTCATCAAAAATTAAAAAAAAAATACTATGTTATTTTATTTTACAAGGTAAATAATATTCCAAAATATTAAAATTATCTGAATCCTGTATTAATGTTTATTTTAAATTATTTGTTCCTTATATCCTTTAACTTATTAATATATAAAACCATTTAAATATATTAATAATAAAATACTTTATAACTGTTTATGTTTGATAATTTTATTTTCTAAGTATCATTATTTTATTCAATAGATTAAATCTTTCGTTTGAGTAATTGCATTTTCTTTTTAAAAATTCATTTTCCTTATAATATACAAATTTTATAAAAAATTAAATATAATAAATAAATATACATGTAGATTAATAATCAAATTTATTTCAATCGTATACTAAATAACTTCCATTATTGAATAATTTAAATACCAATAAAAAATTCTTATCAAAATATCCATATAATATTATACATCGATTTAGAGTATTAGAAAATTTCAGGTTTAGTTTGATAAAAAGTGAAACTATGAAACAAATATGTATTAATCTTCATTTCAGTTGATTTGTAAATCAATAAAATTTAAAACAAAACAGAAGTCCATCCTTCAAAATTGATTTATCCTTTATAATTAAATTTTTATGCTTGAACTATCATCACATTATTGAAAGAATGTTATAAAAGTGGATATCTTATCTCAGATTCATTCAAACTTAAAGATTTCTGAATAATTTATATTTGTCTAATACTAAACAAGATTATCCTATTAATGTCCGGTTTTCTTCTTTTTAATTTAAAAGGCCCTATGTTTTACAATTTAAAGACTTCTATAGACTATTTAAATTCTACCTATATTAATAGTTTTTATCCTATATATTAATTTAAAATACCCTGAAGTTCTTTTAGATCTATTAAAATCATAAAAAGTATCTTAATAATTAGAAGATATTTATTTTTGGATAACTAATTAAATTTTTAAAACAGATGGTTTTTATTTTCTTTTTTAATTATATCATAATAAGTAAAATTAATCATTCAAAATCATCATGAACAAATATAAAATTATTATATATCTAAATTCGATATTTAATATACAAATTTTTCATTGTTGAATATTAATTTTTCCTTTTCTATGATTACTTTATATATATATCATAGATAGATGTAATTTCATTATTTTAAGTTCCTAAATATATATTAAAATATCCTATTTAATTGTAAAAACATGTGCAAAATAATAAACTTTAGGCTAGCTTAATTTAAGAACTAAAACTCCTAATGTAGTCAGTTAATCGTATTAAATGAATCATCAACATAAATCAAAATATTAGTAAAATTGATGGATTATTTTTATTTATTCTACATATAAAATTGAATGGTAAAAATAAGTTCTCTTATTTAAAAATAAACCTTCTCAATCAATTAATATTGTGAAGATATCTGATTTGACATAAATGATAACATTTAACTTGATAATCATTCTGAAAACAGTAATTCCAAGACTATTGTCGCAAAAGTTATCTTTAAAAAAATTCAGAAAAACAATAAAGATCATAGAGTTAACCAATCAACTTTAGATATTTAATTAAATATTAATAATTTTAAAATTAATTATCGATAGATGAGATTTAAATAAGAAGTATTGTTCAATTTGTTTTGAAGAGGAAGTAATATTTTTTAATTTTTATAAATTTTAATACTGAATTTATGATTTTAGTTGAAATTTCTTTAATATATTAAAATAAACTTAATATTATTGTATGAATTTGATACCAGAATTTTAATGAAATACTTGATAAATATTTTCTTGATATTATCATTTTCTCTACTGAACCAATGAAATTTAAGATATATAAGTATAATTTTAGCATTTAGATTATCTTTATATCATAAATATGATAAATCAATGTATATTTTCAATTATGTTTTCACTTCTTAGAAGATGATTTCATTTAATAGAAACATTAATTATTTAAACATGAATTGGTCATTTTGTTTACAAGTTTCTTGATTTTATCTCTCTGAGTAAGTTGAGACTTAGATTAATTTTCTATTGAAATATCACTTTGTTAAATGATCTTAATCTTTTTAATTGAATTTATAAAGGTAAGACTTTATGTTTCTAGTCGGGGAGAAAGTTAGATGTAGTAATCATTCTTTAGATTTTGAGTTTTAATGATTTTAGAGGAATCTTATTTAAGAATGGATAAATTATTAAAAGATCTTGTTATTTTATTGATTGGTTTAAGATTAGTTGATTTTTTGAGAGTAGAGGACATTATTGTTATTTATATAGAAGTTGATCAATAAATTTAATAATATTTTAATTTAGTAACAATTTGTTAATGATTAAAACAAGTTTGTAAAACTCATTTAATTTATCATTTAAACAAATAAGCAGATATCGAAAGTATATACTGAATTTAGTTAATCGAAAATGGTTGAGATAAGGAGATGATATTTCAACTAATAAATCTAAAATGAGATTTACTGAAAATAAAGTTCATCATTTTATTCCAACAGATACAATTATAAGAAAAGTGATAAAATTTGATTGTTATCCAAAAGAAAGGAATTTAAAAAACTTAATGAGATTGTGAAATAATATTTACTGTTTTTTTTTTAACAAATTTTATGAATAAAACGATTACATAAAAATCAATCATAACTTCTACGTTGACCTTAATTTTTCCAACGAGGTGGTGTAGGTGGTCTCTTCTTTAATGCTTCTTCATCTTCAATCCAATTATGAGCATTCAAATTTTAAGGATATATTAATTTTGGTACTATCTCTAAATTTCTTTTAAGAATAAGCACTGCACCTGCATTTTTATGTCTACCACAATAATCAGTTGCACTAAAAACTGTTAGTAATTAACCACCTAATCAAAATCTAAATGAAATAATACCAGCAAATCTTTCAAAACCATCCATAACACATTCATGAGCACGAATAATAAGAGCAAGATTATTTTTAAGTAAGAAATTAATAACTCTATCTGGTCCAAATTTGACTATATTTCCAGTACCTGCAGGATCTCTAATAATATTTGGTTAAATTCCAAAATCTTAATCTGTGTCTGTTGGATCTGACCATAATATATCAACTACTAATTATTATTCTGGTGTAGTAACTTCATGTATTACTTCTAAAGGTCTTTATAGATTTTCTATTTCTGCTACATAATTTAATTGACTCCCTATTCCTCCATGTAAACAGATTATTTTATCTTCAACTATTGCAGCCAATGGTAACCATTCAAATAATCTATTAACTCTTGCAAAAACTGAATCTTCATCATTTGGATCTTCACCTAATCTTTAAGCACATTCTTCTGAAAATCCAAATCCATTATTTATCCATTTATCTTCATGATTTCCTCTAATCAAATGAATTGATTCTGGAAATCTTACTTTTAATGCCAATAACAAACAAATAGTTTCTAAAGAATGATTACCTCTATCAACAAAATCTCCAAGAAACAAATAATCAAATGCTTCTATATCACTATCCTTACCATCTACAAATGGAGATCCCCATAAATCAAAGAATCTCATAAGATCTGAATACTATCCATGAATATCTCCAAAAATCTTTATTGGAGCTTTACATCTTAAAACCATAGGTTATTCCTTTAATATAGCTTCTGCTTAGTCACATAACATAAGTATATGTTAAGCTTAAAATAAAAATTTTGCATTTTCAGATATATTAATAAAAGTCTTAGGCTATAATAAAGTACTTATGAATAAATGAGCAATATTATTTTCTTGAGCAGTTTAAGGAACTCTAGGTTTTCTATTAGGAGCTTTAGAATCCCTAGTCTCTTCAGCAACTACAGCTTAATTGATAAATTTAAATTAAGATTTATCAGCTTAATTTTAAGCAAATGGTTTCTATTATTTTTGTGGATTTTAATTAGTTTGACCTGGTTTCTTTTGAATCAAAGAATTATTCAAAGGAGATGCTTGAGTATCTGGTGAAATTGGAGTCATTTAAGGTGATAATGATTGAGGTGATACACTTAATAAAAATAATAGAATACTTTCTTTGAGCATGTTAATATTAAGCTAATTTATTAGTTAAAGTTTCACTTGGTAATAATAATCTATTTAAATTGATCTTAGAAATAATATCAGTTGGAATATTTGGTGAATCTAATTCAAATCCTCCATATACAAAGATACTTGTATCTACTAACCATGATGAATGTCTAAATCTCTAAATGCTATTAAATTTAGACCATTCTGATGTTTCAGTATCATAAACATCGATAGTCAATGTTTCTCCAACATTTCCAGTTCTACCACCAATAACAACAAGCATGCTGTAAACAAACAATGTAGTGTGTTAATATCTACCTACTGGTTATTCTTTGTCAATTTTATATGGAGCCTTGACCCAATCCCATCTTCCATCTCTATGTCTTCTCAATCCCCAAGCATCATTTAATGCTTATTGATCATTTGAACGTCCACCAAATGCTACAACCATTCCATTTGCACTACCATTAGTACAAATGCTAGCAGAATGATATACTCTTGCTAATGGTTGTTCTGATTTGCATTCTAATCTAGCCCAAGTGATTGGACTTTTCTCTACATTTACACACCCTTTAAATTTAATGTATATTTCATACAGCAATCATTGACTGGCTCCTATCCTGTATTGCCACCAAACACTATCAAAAATGGTTTTGTAAAGGTTAGGGTATGTCCATACCTTCTACCTGGTGTAGTTCCTACAACTGGTACGACAGTCCATTAACCTAAATCATCATTTGATCTCAAATCTAATAAATAAAGGTCATCTGATGCCAAACTACCACCTAATATAGTTAATTCATATGTTACCTCCTGTGGCTCCTCCATAAATTACTATTTAATTTATATCAACACAGACTGCTGAATGTGCAGCTCTTGGAGATGGTGCTGTACCCTACACTACTCTTTTCATTATTATTTATACCTTCAACTCTCTTCCATTATTTACTTTACATATCGAATGAGAACGTATCACCTGTAATACTATATTTTCCTGTGTCACCAGTCGCCCCTGTCATTTAATTATTTTCATTTACCTCCAAATAATATTGCTTTTCCCTTTGCTATGTATGTTATTGTGTGACCAAATCTAGCTTATGGCAATTATCCAAAAGCCTCAACCTTTTCAAAATTATTCATTTATTAATTATATTTCAAATTTTAAAAATATACAATACCCTAAAATATCAATTATTTTAGATATCATAACAGAATTTTATAATGGATCCAAACAATCTTTCTTTTCTTTATATTTATCCACTTCAATAATTATTATAATAAAGAAGAACGCTTAATTTTATTCACATTCCTAAGAGAATTTCGAGCATTGATCCTGGAGCTTGCGAATTTAGACTTGTTGGAATATTTAATTTTGACAATAAATACTCATTTGTGTTCACCCAGGAGTCTAAATAGTCTTCCTTTATTATTTATATTACTTGAATCACGCGACGATTACTTTTTCTATTATTATTCTTTTTCAATTACCTGATCTTTTTTTGCTATTTCATCATGTAAGGTAATTTTTAAATTTTTATTTTTATTAATGAATTAGTTAGATGACAATCCACTTAAATTATTTATTTAATAATTTTATGTCAAATGAAGCAGTTGCTGGTTTCATTGCTATAAAAACATTATAGAATAAGCCATTACGTTATTTTGATGCAAATTTCAATGAATTTAGAGATAAAAATATGACAATGTATATCTAGAAGAAATATGCTGATCTTAAAAGTTTTATTAAATCAAATATACTTTTTAGAACGAACAGGTGTATCAGAACTTCCAATACAAACATTTACAAGCACACAATTATAGATCAAACCAAAGGCAAATGATGGATTAAAAGAAGTAAAAGCAAATTATGAATTGGATGAAAAAGTTATAGAAATTATGCAAAAAGTTATAGATTAAGAAGAATTAGAAGGCATTTTATAATAATGTCAAGGGTAACCAACTACAAATAAATAAAAAAATTGGAAGAAAAAAGCAATATCAGTTCCTCAGAAATTAGCACTACTTATGAATGATCAAATTGAATAAGCAGATTTAGATGTTCTTTTTAATTAATATTAAAGATAAAATCTCAAATCTTCTGTATGTTTCATTTAAATTATGTTTTGTTTAGTTAGATGAATTAAAAATGTCAGTCAAGGATCCAAAATTGATCTATAAAAAATTAGGTAAAGAAGGATTTCAAAAGATAGAATTTAATGACTAAGAGTAAGTTAACTTTTTTATGAAGAAATTATGTGAAGAATAAAAATTAGATGCATGTTCAGTTTTAGAAATTAGAAATGGTATAAAAATCTTTATATTTTAGAAAATATTAAATTTAAAGAAGATGCTTGTGATGAAATCGAAAGATGGAGAAATATTGTATAAAAACGTATTACATAAGAATAAATGTAAAAGATTTTAATTGATGAAGAGATGAAATAAAATAAATAATTAGTTCAAATATTTAAAGATACAAGAATTGATTAATTCGATCCTGACTTTTTTAAGAAGAAAGTTAAAGGCAAAACTATGAAAAGAGTTAATGAAGCATAAGATAGTCAATTTCATAAATTCTTTGTTTAAACAGATACAAATAAGAATACATTTGGAAAGGAGGATTTCTTAAGAAAGAAATTTGATTATACAACACCTAAATCTAAAGTTGAGAGTACACTTAGATCAACAAGACCAACTACTAGTGTTAGTAGATCACATAGAGTTTTACATAGATCTGATATTGAATTCAATAAATTTATTAAGTAATGTAATATTGTAGAACATACTTTTCAATAAAGTAATACTAAATTAAATGAGAGATTTTAGTAAATGGATAAAATGATGGATAAAGCATGTTAATATTTAGAATATGATAAACCATAAGAAGAAAAAGAACCAAATCAAGATTTCGAAAGATTTAAAAAGTAACGTCTATTTAAAAAGAAATTTGTTACTTATTTAATTGATAAAGTAGAAAAATAGTCAGATCTATTAAGTTAAAAGATTAAAACTGTATAATCAAAAAAATTAATCGAAAAGGTCCTCTCTGAAGATTTATGATTAATATTTTTATTATATTTATTAATGAAACTAATCAGAAATTTAGTTTAATATGTTTCTATAATAAGAGCATATCCTCTTTAAGTAAATGACGTAAACAAAACTTGAAATATTCTTGGTCATTTTTTTATAAATTTATTAAAAACTCTTTAAGAGTATCCTAAAATATATTTAATTATAATTACCACAAGATTTATGTTTAAACATGGATCTTTTAAATAAGTTAAATCTTCTTCAGTTGTTTCATCACATTCTTCTCCTACTTCTTAATTAAAATCTAAGAATTCACTCATATATAAGGTGGATCCTGTCTCTAAATCTGCTAAACCTTTATCTTTCTTATCTTTTGGATCCAATAACTAAAATAATAGATATTTAAAATAATACAGCAAATCTATCAGCAATATCTTAATCTTCATCATCCTTAATTTTTTCTAAATCCACATCAACTTAATCTTAATACTTTTTGTCATTAAAATCATCTTCATCATTATCAACTTCTAAACGATCATCTTCTTATTATTGATCAACATTGTCTTATTTAGAAGGAACAATTTCATTATCAAGACATCGAATAAGCAAAGATAAAATTTTAAATGGTGCATATACATCTTATATTTTATTGTATTATATTACCACTATTAATATTCTGATGACTAGGATTATATCCAATAACTAATAAATTTTCTAGAGTTTTATCTTTAACTAAAAATAATTTCATTAGAGCAGAAAAAGTGGCATTTTTAGTTCCCTTTCCTCTAAACAAAGGTTATTATAATAACCATTTATCAATCAAAACTTTTAGAGCCATTCTATTATCAATACTCCAAGAAGTTAAAAATGCTATTGATTCTTTTGGTTTTTCAATTATCATTCTAGCATATACTAAAACTAAAGATTAAACTGTTGATGGCATTCTAGATCTATAAATCTTAAAAACAACTGCTTTTAATAGATTCAGATCAGGATTTCCATCCAAAAGATTATTTATTGTAATCATAACTAAATTACCTGCAAATAGTGAAGCTGATTCATTAGCTGAATTTTAAGGCACTTCCAATAGTTTTAAGTTTACTTTCATAACATCTTAAACTAAATTCCTAATTTCATATATATAATATATTACATCTTTAAAATTTATCCTGTCTCTATAATAATAAAGTTCTTAAGACATTAACTAGTATGAACTTATAATTATGGATCTTCATTTATCAAAATTAAATTAACCATAGAAGGTAATAAATTAATAAAAGCATCTTATGCCTTACTATCTGAACAGAATTTAATAAATGTTGATGTAATGTTCATAATTGCACTCATTAATGAAATATCACTTTATTTAATCTTGCTCTTATCTTATATTTTATGAACATCTTCATAGAAAACCTAAAAACAATCTAAAATGAATGGACAAAACACCTTAAATAAATAAATTATTATTACTTCAAAAATATAAGGATATGCTTCTTTACATTAACATATTCTCACTATCAATTCATTAAATGGTTTAATAACAGATTATTCTGAATAGAAAACACTAAAAAACTATAATAAAACTTTAGATCCATTCTTTGCTAATGTTGTAGCCAATATAGGTGAGAATTTAACTAAATGAATTGTAGATTCTAAAATAGAAATCATTTAATCTTGAGTTGCCTCTTATAATACAGTCAACACTGATTCCATAAATTCTTATTTATATTCAAAAGGAATACTATATTTATGAATCTTTGAAGCATAACTAATTTATATATATATAAACATACTTTCCTAATGCTTTGACTGAAATGATTCTAAGAGTAATTGGATATTTTGTATCCAAATATAATATAACTGATTCAAAAAGTGGTACAAATAGTTCTTTGAATTAATGACTAATTAAATCTGAATATCTTGTAGTACTCCAAATAGCTCTAGCTTATAAACTATGTGAATCTAATAATAAAATATTATTAAATATTACTTTATTTTTCTAACTCATAAAGAATATTCTACATGCATTTTTTGATATCAAAAGTACTCTAATGTTTTTATTAAAAACAATTATGTCTTCTGAAAAACTACCCAATAATAAATAACCAGTTTCTTTTCTTTTTTATATAAATGATTTAAGATAATGATTATTATTGATAGTAATAACAGAACCTTTCATAAATTACATTACACTATCTTGATCAAAATCTTTAGATTATTATCCTTTTAATTCCTGGAAATTTAATTTAGATATTATAGATTAAGCCAAATCTATAAATTCTTTTTCATCTCTATTAAGTATTAACTTTTCTCCAATAATAAGTATTTATTGAATAAATTAATCACCATATTTCTCAATCATATCATTTATTAATTTCAATGCTAAAGTTCTTACACTCTTTTAAAGTAATTCTTCTTCATCATTCAATATAAAATAACTAGGATCTTTAATCCATTATTTCTCTTATTCTTTAGTAGCAGTTAAAAATGTTGAAAGAGTATTCAATAATGGGAATGTTCCAAATTTTATTAAATTATAAAGAGCTGGTTTTGTAACTAATATGGTAATCAACTCTATAGAATATGCACATAATCCTTCAATATGATTCTCATAATCATCATCTTCATTAAGATATTTGTATTCAATGTCTAACAAAATAAAATTTGTAGATTTACCATTTCTTAAATTTATTATTCTTTAATTACTAAATGGTAATTCTTTTGCTTCTTCCACAAACAATGCATCTATATGTTCTACATCTATCTGATATACTATATGTCCAATGTATAATTGTGTTATGCAATTGAAAAACTTCCAAATTGGAATTAAAGATAGAGCTAGAGATTTCCTACTATAAACTCCAAAATCTCTAAATATAATTATCAGAATCTTCAAAACTAATTTCTTTATAAAAATATGTGATTTTGGTGAAGTTTATAAGGCTGATAAAAATAATGACTATATTTAATATATATATATATGATACCATCCATATTTAGAATGTATTATCTAAACATTTATTTACTAAAGAATTATCAGTTCCATCAGCAAATGATATTGATCTCAATATTAGATATACCATCAATAATATTTTCTCTCTTAACATCTCATTTAATTCTGGCTATGCAAATATTCCAAATCCCTTCTCAAGTACTGAAGGCACAATTTCTTTTAATAAATTCTAATGCTCTCCATTTGTCTCACTCAATTTGCCAAACAACTATAAGAACAGTTCTAAACTAGATTCAACTGCATTTATATCATCCATCCAATTTAAAAGCTCCATCAATGGACTTGGCCAAATGTGACTTGGATCTAATACAATTATGGATACTATTATGGAAGACTTATAAATATTAATTATTGATTACAATCAATTCTATGATAGGCATGTTTGAGACATTCATAACTAACCCATTTAAAAGAAGTTCACGTATTATTTTACGAGAAGGTTATATCAACTCCCATTATTCAATCAAAATATTCCTAAGCAATACTCCAATATTGATTCTTATTTCAACTGGATAATCAGGAGATACTAAGATTTTTGTGCTCTCAACCATAAAATTGGAATAAGGAGTATGCAAGATGTCGTATGCTTTCTCCAAATTTTCAAGTGCTTAGGCATATATCTATAACGTGATTTCAGGTGTAGCTTCTGCCATTTTAAATTTTTTTTTGTATTTTTTATTTTATATAATATTTATTCAAATTCTATCCTCTAACTGTTTATTTCTCTATTTTATCTATTCTCAGATTAATTGAATACAAAATTAGTGTTCTAAATTCAAATTTCAACAATACTTAAAATATTGTTGCATAATCAACAATTCCCATTTTTTGAAAATTTAATATTCTTTTATTACTTAACGATGCAAAAAATTTAAATTATTGATTGATTTAACATTTAAATACTTTCTTAGTCTACATACATACCTTTATATTAAAATAATTTGCTATTAATTTGTTCAAGAATATTGCATAAATCTAATTTATAGATAGTATATAATTGAATCCTCAACTATCAATTGAAATCATTATTCAGAAGTTATGTTATCATTAAATTTTATTCTAGATAATTTAGTTTTAAGATTCTTGTTGTCATTAAATTTTAAATTATTCTTAATAAAATTTTCTTTATATCATTTGATTTATATTAGCAATTTAATAATCAATTTTGATATAATCTAAAATTAAGGATATTCTTGAAAAGCATAATAATTTAAAGGTATCTTCAAAATTGAATAATCAGAAGAGGATACAAATAATTCTTATCAAAGTTGAGTAGTTTATTTTTTGAACAATATTGATTTATTAAAATATTAGTTCAATTCTTGCAAGAGTTGATGAATATTGTAGATTAGGATTAGTATAAACTATATTTCCGTATGCTTCTAGAATTCCAAATTAAATTTAACATGTATTAAATTGATAAAACCTTCAAATAAGGGCAATATATTATCATTATGATGTATGAAAGAGTATGTTACTAGTATTTATTCTTTAGGGTTTGTTTTTTGAATATTTATTGAGTTTATTCTTGAGATCACAGAGTTCTTTAAGCCTTGATTAAAATTAATCAAAATTATTAGAGAGCATTCTGATGATCCATGGTATATGAAAAAGTGAAATAATTAATATTTTAATAAATGAATTTAATTGTACTTTTTGTATTCTGCGTCATATTGTGTATTGCAACTAGTTTAATGCCAATGCCAAAAACAATATAAAAGGGAGATTAGGTTGTCAAAATTGAGAATAAATGTTCAATTAAATATCAAGCAAATGAAGATCAATATCCAGATTTCATTATGGAATTACTTGAGCATTTTCATACATTGATGACTCCAAAACAATGCAATTTCAAAGAATCTTTTGGATTTACAAATGATTTAGGTGTAATGAAGGTCTTCATGCAAATTGAGTCATTAGAATAATTATATGGAGTCGATGCTCCTAATTAAGAATCATATAGGTTATAAATTGATGATCAATTAAATGTTTAAATTCAAGTCAATAATCATTGGGGTTTGGTTAGAGCTTTAAATTCCTTAAATCAATTAAGTGATAAAGGAGAGATCACTAATCTTCCTTTAACAATAGAGGATGAGCCTACTTACAGTTATAGAGGAATTTTAATTGACAGTGCTAGACATTTTCTATCAGTGTAATTGATAGAGAGAACTGTGGATTCCTTAGTAATGAATTCTATGAACACAATCCATTGGCATATTACAGATGATGAGAGTTTCCCCTTACTTTTAACAGAATATCCAGGAATTACACATTCAACCAAATATTCAGAAAATTCATTTTATACAATAAATGATACTACAAGAATAGTGGAATATGCATCAAAGAGAGGAGTTTAAATAATTCCTAGTTTTGATAGTCCTGGACATTCAATGAGTTGGGGTATGACTTAAGAATTAGCTGATATTATGATGATGTGTGGAAGTACAATAAAATAATATGGTGTACTTGATCCAACATTAGAGAAGACTTATCAAGTTCTTGAATCAATATTAAGAGATTTTTATTAAATGTTCAAGAAGGTCAAATTTGTTAATTTTGCAGGTGATGAGGTTAGCAAGACTTGCTGGGATTAAAGACCTGAAATTAAACTATTTATGTAAGAAAACAATATTAATGATTATTATGAATTATAATCTTATTATAGAAGAAGGTAAAAGTAATTATGGAAAGAAGTCATTAAAGCTGAACAGGATATTATTTATCTTTATAGAAAAGAAGATAATTTACCACTTGATAAAGATGATATTATTCATTGGTGGGGATATACTGATTAATTGCCTGATGTTGCTAATAAACCTAATAGAATCATTTTAATGGATTATTTTCCATTATTTATTGATGCTGGATTTGGAAATGCTTTTGGAAATCCTTATTCTGTATATCATACATGGAAGGAAATTTATAAGTGGACACCATCACTTCCAGAAGGATCATTGAATATTGTTATTGGTGGAGAAGTTCCAATGTGGGGGGAAACAAATAATCAAAATACACATTTCAATAAATTATATATGAGAACATCTGTAATTGCAGAGACGTAATTAAATATTATATTTATTAGTTTATGGAATCCAAAAATAAAAGAGACTGAAAAGTATGCATCTTTTGTTAAACGTCTTATTGAAATGGAGGACAGAATGACAAAATAAGGATTTGCTGTCACTCCTGTTACTCATGGGTATTGTAGAAAAAATACTGAACTCTGTTTTCCAATTTTAAATGAAAATGAAGAATAAATAGAAATTGAATGAATTCAATTATTATAATTAATAAAATGAAATTTATCATTGTAATTACAATCTTAATTGTTGGTACTTATTAGCTTATGCCAATACCAAAATCGTATGTTAAAGGATCTAAGAGTATGAAAATTAATAATAAATGTGGAATACAATTCATAAATGCTCATTAATATCCAGAACATGTAATTGAATTATTGCGTCATTATCATTCATTAATGACATCAAAAAATTAGTGTAATTTTGAAATGTCCTTGAATTTCAATCTCAAAAATTAAGGAGCTTTGAAATTTCATATATCCCTTGAAAATGATGAATAATTATATTGGGTTAATAAAACTTAATAAGAAGCTTATCTTTTGAAAATTGATGAATATTTAAACATTTAAATTGATGCTCATAATCATTGGGGTTTGGCTAGAGCATTAGACACTGTACATTAATTAACTGAAAATGATCACATTGAATTTGTATATTAATTCTCTAATTATAATAGCTACCACTTTTAATAGAAGATGAACCAGCATATACTTTTAGAGGAGTAATGGTAGATACAGCTAGACACTTTTTGTCTCTTAAGACCCTAGAAAGAACTATTGATGCATTAGCTATCAATAAAATGAATGTAATGCATTGGCATATCACTGATGATGAAAGTTTTCCTCTACTTCTAACAAACTATAGTCGGATAACTCATACATCTAAATATTCTGAAAATGAATATTATACAAAATCAGATGTTTCCTATTTGATAGAATATGCATCTATCAGAGGAGTGCAAATTATACCTGAAATTGATTCACCTGCCCATGTGTAATCTTGGGGAAGAAATATTAGTGATTTAGAAAATATTATTTTAAATTGTGGAAGCACTATCAAATAATATGGGTAATTCGATCCTACTTTGGATTTAACATATGAAGTGGTTAAATCTGTCTTTTAAGATTTATCAGATATGTTTAGTAAAGTATAGTTTATTCATTTTGGTGGAGACGAAGCTATCAAGAGTTGCTATAACTAAAGACCATCAATTAAAGAGTTTATGGATAAAAATGGTATTGCAGATTATATAGAATTGTAAACTTATTATAGATAAAAATAAAAAAATATATGGAAAAATGAAATAAAATCTAAAAAAAGAATAGCTTATTGGTATAATAAAGATGATAAATTACCAGCTGAAGATGATGATATTATTCATTGGTGGGGTTCGACAGAAGAACTTGAATTAGTAT
This sequence comes from Paramecium biaurelia, assembly GCA_000733385.1. Classification (NCBI taxonomy): domain Eukaryota; phylum Ciliophora; class Oligohymenophorea; order Peniculida; family Parameciidae; genus Paramecium; species Paramecium biaurelia. The sequence goes on from JPFL01000013.1 coordinate 185,255, forward strand.
CAAATAGAACTAATGATTTTATACTTAGTGACTATCATCCTTTATATTTAGACATTGGTGTTGGAAATGCTTTTGGAAATACTTATTAAACCTATTAAACTTGGAAGGATATATACAAATGGACTCCTAAAGCTCCTGAAGGATTTAAAGGTAAGATAATAGGAGGTGAGGCACCTCTTTGGGGAGAAACTAATAATGAAAATACACATTTCTAAAGATTATTCTTAAGATCATCAATCTTAGGAGATACGTAAATATTATATATTTATGTAGTTTATGGAATCCATTTTCAAAGTAAACAGAAAAATTTTATGAATTTGCTGATAGACTTGGGTAAATGGAAGATAGAATGAACAAATATGGATTTCCAGTATCACCATTCACTCATGATTATTGTAAAAAGCATACCAAAATTTGTTTTCCAATCTTGTATGAAGAACAAGAGTAAATTATTGAAAAATAGCATTAATTTAAAGAATTATGAGTTTAAATATATATTTTAATAAATTTTAGAAATGGGTTGTTGTTGTGGTAATAAACAAAGGAATAAAGAAAAGGTTTTTTGTGAACCAAATACAACAAATACTCAAAATCATCAATAATCTTAAGACTAAACTCTCTAACCCAAATATTAAGAACAAACTATGGAAAAAGTAACTTGTGAAATGTAGATCGTTTAAAAAAATAATATAAATCATCTCATTACTCTGAAAGAGAATCAATATACTGTTTACAATAAGGATGATCTTAATGCAGTTGAAGATGAATTTTTTTAAGATAAGCATTAACAAAAACCTCAACAAATTGAAAATGCTAATTCTGATGACGATTATTGATTTCATTCAATTAATCTAATTATTTACATAAAATATTCTAGCACTTTTAATTTAATATTATCTAAATTCTAAATTTGTAATTTACTGCAACTTTTCACTAAAAAATTCACTTAGAAAAGCCATTTTAAAACTATTTTTTTTATTCTTTTTAATTTATTAATCAATTTCCTACATGACTCGTTGTCCTCCAAATATTATTTATTCTGAAAAATATAAAGATGGAGAATTTGAATATAGACATGTTATCTTACCTCAACATTTATACAAAAAAATCTAAAAGATTGAAAGACTTCTTACTGAACATGAATGGAGAAGTCTTGATGTTGAAGTATCTCTTGAATGGGAACATTATGATTATTACAAACCAGAACCACATATTCTTATGCTTAGAAAAAAAAGAAAGAAATTTAATTGATTTATAGATCCTATTATATATAAATACATATTTTTAATCAGATATATATATATTATCTAGTATTTTACATCTATTCTATCTATTCTAATACTCTATTATCTTATCATCATATATATACTACATTATATATAAAATTAATAATATTTTAATATATCATCTTCAAAGTAATA
>JPFL01000013.1:186695-201021 GCA_000733385.1 Paramecium biaurelia
TTTTATATAAAAATCAAGTTTTTATTTTTATGAATATCAAGTTAAGAAAATAATATACATTATTATATATTAAATTTATTAGTATGTTTTGGTTGGGAATGTTTAAATTTTAATATTAAGAAAACTAAGATATAATACCCATTTTAATACAAATTAAATCAGATTTATGGAAATATTGAATATAATATGTAGAATAATAAATAAAATCAAGTATGCCCTAAATCTCTTAGAGGTAAATTTTAAATGTATTCTTAGCAAAGGAAAGTACAATAACTAAGCATTCGGAAGCTTTTAGTATTGGAGAATCAAGAATACTAGATCCAAAAGATAATTTAGAATTGCAAGTTCTTCGATATCCACATACTCATATGTTTTAAAATCCCAGTGTTTAGCTAATGCCTAGCTTTCCAAATTTCTTATTTAGTAATTAATACAATACAACCATTGCTGATCAATTATTGCATTCTTAAATGATGCCTCAAAGTAATGCTTTCTAAGCTATGCCTTTAAAAAGTTTGGCTGCAGAAGGAATGCGAATAGTATGTGAAATTGATATTTTAATGTTAAGACACTATTATCAATTAAGAGAATAGGTAAATGTTCTAAAATTATTTAGATTTTTAACAAACACAATTAAACAACATCAAAAAGAATGGATAACAACTCTAACCAAATCGATTGGATCAAAGGAAGATTTTAATATCGATTTAAAGAAAAGATCAGTAAAATGATGTGCAAATTAGTGGATGAAGTTAAATCACTTTTAAATAATAAGACTGAAGATGATCAATAGATTAATATAGATAAATTAAGATTCTCACCAGAGGAACTAATCTAACTTGATAAAGAACTAAAGGAAAAGAGAGAAGATTCATCAGAATATTTAGATCCTCATGAAATTTGTAGAAGGATTGCTAAACTAATAGAGATGTATTTTAGGAGTTCTGATTAATGATTTGTATGTTCCCACAATTTATATTTATTTTTAATATTAATTTATTATATACATCTTATGGAACAACTGCTAGAACAATATAAAGAATTAGAGAAACGCAATACTGAAGAATTAGAACATGATAAATCAATAACTCATTTATTATATATAGAAGGATTCAAGTGGGATAATTTAGATAAAATAAAAAAGATTAATATAATATCATAATCGAAAGTAGATAAAAGAATTATTCTGGTTTAAGATGTAAATATTACAATTATATAGTTCGGTATATTAAGGAAAGAAGCAGAACCTTATGCAAGAAGCAATGAACATTTTTAGTGTTTAGTCAAAGATATTGATATGCATTTAAATTCCATTATGTTTGAAATAGATAAATTAGAATAATTAAAATAAAAATCATAAAGATTCTTAAGACTTTAAAGTTAACCTAATATTAAACCAGAAACTGCACCTACTGATACTATGGCTTAAACAGGAGGATTATTATCAAGTACTAGTGATGGTCAAACAAGAATGTATTAAAGTAGTTTTTAGTTTTACCGAGCTTAAAGAGATTAATAAATTTAATCGCATAATTAAAAATGGATATAAAGATAATATATAATTCAGAACAAGTTGATTGAGAGTGAAAAAGAATTTTTGAAATTTAGATATGAAATTGATTCTAAATAAAAAAAGGCAGATATGAATCTTTAAGAATTTTAATAATGGTAATCACGAGTATTGAAAGAACAAGAGGAAGGTAATTCAAAAAAACTTTAATTGCATAAAGAAAGAGTAATAAAAGATTAAGTTTAAAGATAAGTTATTTTAGAATAAAAAATGTCTAGAAAAGAATTATAATTATAAAAATAGATGTCATTATTAAATGATTTCCATGAATTATAAAAATAATAGAAAGAAGAACATTTTCTAAAAATATTACAAAAATCTATGGGAGCATTAAATGATAAAGACAAGTTTAATTTATATTAAAAAGAGTAATCAGAAAAGAAAGAACAATAAAATTTACATAAATTAAAGTACATTGAAGAATCTAAATAATGGACTAAGTAATAGTTATAGAGATAAAACGAATTCAAATAAAAAAAAATTGATAGAGCTAACGTAAAGTTCTTTAATATTTTAAGTAAATTCTAGTTTCTTAAGATCTTTAAAGAAGAGAAAAATTTGAAAATAAAGAAAAGAAAAAAGCAGCTTATATGAGTAAAAGTAAGAAGATGTTTGAAGAGTACTAGAATCAAATTAATAAAGAGAAAGAGGATAAAATTCATTAAACTTAAATAGTATATATAATGTTTATATAATTTAGAATAAAGCAATAGAAGATGCTAGTAAAGAATAATTAATTAAATATTAATTTGAAAGAAAATCTTAGAGTTAAGCAGAAGCTTAAAGACTGAGGGATAGAAGAATAAGAATTTATTAGGAAGAGAAGGCTGGGGAACATTTGATGAAGCAAATAGAGATAAATTAAAGATTGAATTAAATCTAATAGGAATTAGAAATGAAAAGAAGAATGTAAGAATTGATGGAAGAAGAATAAAAATAAAGAAAGATAATGATAGAGTAATTTATTTGATTTTATTATAGAAATGATGAAAGAGAAACTATAAAAGAAAGAGAAAAGAATGCAAGAAAGTTAGAAATTGATAAAGAATAGAAAGATAAAGAGATGAAAAAGATCAAATATTCTAAGTTTTGATTAAATATATTGTTAAGAAAAAATTAATAAAATTTGATTTTTTATTTTTGAATTTAATGAATAACCAACTAAACAATCTCAACTGCTAATTTTGCAAAATTAATCAAAACAAGTTTATTTAGAAAGAAATACATTAGAAGTATTTTGATAGAAATGAAATTATAGATATTTTGAGTAGTTCAATTTTTATTTTGCCAAGCCTATAACAGAAATTTTAGCAAATGTTCCTGTAGATCATGTTATTCAATTTAAAGACTAATTATATTTGCATGATGAAAATGAATATATGAAGCGATTTTATTAAAGAGAGGAACAAGACCCAAGAATTAAATTACTTAATGATTTCTACTATGAATAAAATAAAGTAACTAATTTATGTTCATTAATCTTTTTTCAAGATTCCATAGCCTAATTTATGTAAAGTTAATGCTCATAAGTTCATGGAGAAGAGAATAAATAAATTACTAAAATTACAATAAAAAGCATAAAATAATTAGAATCAACAACCAATTACTAAAAAAATGATTCCAGATCATATTTTTAGTGAAAATTATGTTGAATCTGTATCTGAGTAGTATCGACATACTTATTTAGTTCCTATCCCAAGGAACAAATTTCATGGGACAGCAAATCGCATAACATCTATGAGATTTCACAAAGTTAACCATAGTAGTCATAACCAAAAAATAAAACACCTTTATAATATCCTATACTTAATATATCTGGTGATCAAAACAAATTATTTAATTGTGAAAATGATTAAGATATAGATAATATTATTTGTGAAGTAAATACATAAACATCTCGTTAATTGTCATCCATTACCAAAATCCCATTAAAAAAGAAACCTCCATCAAGTGCAAACAAAAAGAAAAATTAATCAATTTAATAACCTTAGTAACCTAAAATACCTATTCCACCTTTGAAACTTCAAGAAAGTGCTAAATCTTCAACTACAATGCTTCCAAACAATAAGTCAACAAGCATTTAATCTTTAATGAAAAAATATGATTAAATATTGTAAAAACGTTTTTAAGTGAAGGAAATATTAACAGAACGTAATGAAACCCGTTGTGCTGCTGGTTTTGGTTCCAGTTGTGGTATTGGTACAAATAGAGGAGAAGTTGGTTCATCAAAAAAATAAATTACTGATGAAATGCTACTTAAATTGATATCAAATATGAAGAAATCAAAAAATAAATCTGACAATTATCAATTTCATGCTTCCTACAAAAATGTGATACCTCATCCTTAAACAGGTCCAGCCTAATCATGTACATTTGAAAAAGAAAATGAAAAAAAGAAAAAATATTAAGTTTATTTGGTAAACTATTAATTTTAATAGGAAGCCAAAACAAATCAAAAAAAATCCTTCTTAGATGTCATCACCAACAACAGTCTAAAAGTAATTTCATTAAATTATCTTAGCACATGTTCTCCATCAATGCTTCTTAGATCACTTTCAAATCCTTCAATGGCTCCTTCTCCACTGAGGAGATTAGAAATTAAAGTTAACTTAAATAAACTTATATAATAATAAGAATAAGAAATAGGATATTGGACGCAAAGATGTAAAGTACGTTGAAACTTACTCTATCAATTAATTTTAAGATTAATTATTGTTATATCAATTTATCTTCTTTACTAAATTTTGAAAAGTTAATGCTATTTATATATCAATCCTAGTATTTTTTTTATAAATATCTATATTAAATTACAATTCTTTATTAGTTTATTTTTAAAAATTATATATATAGCATTCATAAAAGTCAAATAGAATAATAGAAAAGCTTATTTAATTAACATTATAATAGTGTATTTATTTATTATAATACTTTATGAAGATATGAATAATATTTGATATAACAATTATTAATCTTAGATCTAAATTCTAATTTATATTGTTAATAACAAAACAATTTAGTCTTTAAAAAATTTAACATTTATAAATGTAATGGAAAATTAATAAATAAAATTGTTTCTTTAAACAACTAATTTTTTTATATATGGATATCAATCTTTATCACTCTTTGGCATACTCCTATTTTAAATCCCAGCACTCCAAAAATGTATATACTTTAGGATTGAATAATTGATATAAATGAAAATAGGCCTGATTCATTGCTAAATGCCATAATCCATGCCAAAGTCTCAAATAATCTTTGTATTCATCCAAACCAAAATAAAATGCAATAAATCCAATAACTAAGTAGAATAATCCTTTCTGAAGGTAATCCTTATTTACAACCTAACCTCTCTTTCTGTAAAATGTTTATTTTATTATAAACATTATTAGACTTATCAAGATTGGAATTACAGTAGCCCAAACATTCCATGCATGTGATTCTTATATAATTACAACAACAATAAAATTGATCCATTATATCGATTTTCTTGTGCCTTTATTATTTTGCATTAAGTAATTGAATAATTCCATCTAAATTTTAGATTATTTTTTATACCAATCCACAAATTGATGCAATATTGTCAAGTTGATGCCAATCCACTTCTTTAAGAATGATTGGCTCAACTCCTATACTTTCAGACAGATGATACATAAATGAGGACACAAACAATAATACAGATAGGAATAGTGTATGTGCATTCTTAATTTTGTAGGTGTAAATGATTTAAGGGATCATTACTCCATTAGAAACTGCAGTAATTATGACCATCAAAAACATTTCAAATGGAGTGTGTAAATACTTATTTGTTTTTCCTGTATCAATCATAAATAAATACAAAAATTAATAATAATATAGGTTCGTTTTTTATTATAAATGATAAATTAAATTTAGAATAATCTATTGATCTACAATATTATATTAGTTAATTAAAGACAATTTTACCTTTAAACTTACTTTTGTATTGTTTCATTCTATAATTATATAAAAATATTAAAACTATTTTTATTATATTAATTATCAAATTACTCAAGTTCAAGACATATGATGAAATTATCTTCTACTTTCCACTACCTATATTTAATAACAAAAATAACTTAGTCAAGATTATTCAAAGTTATGTAAATATTTTATTAAAACCTTCAATCAAACAGACACACAAAATAAACTATCTTATTTGAATACTCAGAAAAAGTATAATTAAAGAGAGATTATTTAATTGACCTACCTGAAGAATTTAATCAATAACTTATTCCAAATACTTCATTCCTGTAACCTAATAAATTTCATCCCAAATAATCTTTAAAGTATTACATAATATAAATTATAAACATTTATAATTTTTGAAAGCTATTAAGTACAAAAAAAATTAAATAAAAGTAAGACTCTTTAAACAAAAATTATTTTATTTAGGAATTCATATATATAATTATGCTTATTTAATAAGTCTAATTAATTAGTTATTAAACTTAAAATTATTATTTTTAATTGATTAAATTTGTCTTTGGATGAAATAAATAAATTAATAAGTTAACTTGTTTATAATGTGTCAAATAGACTTTGCTATGTTATTAAATTATTATAAAACAATTGGCATAATTTGGATAAAATGTAAACCTTGAGATTATAAAATTATTCTGCAAAATAAAGAAATTTTCCTCTTACTCACTTATTGTAGCAATTAACAATATTGTATTGATAAATTAATTATATAAAAATGAATATTCTACATCTTCATAATTTAACCAAAAATTGAAATTTTAAATAGGTAAAATTTCCTTAATCTATTACAATTAATAAAAATATAATGGATTCTTTTTAAAGAACTATAATATTACCATTATTTTAATATTTTAACTTTCCCTAGTGAATGATTAACTATATATAAAATTGTTATCTCAGTATTGATTATTGAAATTTTGATATAAATTTCAACTATAATTTGATCATTTACTACTGTAATATTTATATTTGGAAATGCTTCTTTATTCCAATTATATTTATTATAGAATGTCTAAACAAAAAGATTCAGAATCTTATTTTTCAGTTTTATTGTAAAATAAATCTTATTTTTTTTATTATTAACTTATGAAAGCTCTGGAGAATTAATAAATAAAATATACTTAATCAGACATATACAATATCTTAATTTAGTAATAATAAATTTCATTATTTTTGAATTAAGCATGAAATTTACAAGTTGATTATCAATTCAAATATATTTTAGACTAATAAGTGAAATTGTTTAAGAATGATTCATATATTTATATTGAATTTCTATTTGCTTGTAGACTATTATTTATATTATTTCCTAATAGTGTACCTTATAATTATATTAGTTTCTTTTTGTAAGTGATTTAGGTTAATTTTATTTTTGCAAAGAAATTAAATCTTAAATTATATACTATATCAAAATCAATTATTCAGCAATAAGGATAACAAATTTCCTGATGGTACGCTCACTTTATTATTGAGTCCTCCTCCTCCTCCCAATAATTATAAATAAAATGAAAAATCATTATAATGATTGCTTTTTGTATCTTTCTGTAAATTTTGTTAATTAGAAGTTAAACTTGTACTGAATATTGATGATCCTTTATTTAATTTTTATTCTGGAATTTATTTGATAGAGGCTTTTGAGGTTTCATTCTGAAATTAATTCTATTCGAAATTAATCTAATCAAATTTAGGATATTTTTTTTTAAAACTAAATTCTTCTTTAAAAAGTTTAGGTATTTCTGTAGTTTCTTTGGATCCAAAATTCTGAAATGTTGTATTTTAATTAGCTAAGTTTTATTAGGCAAAACTAGGTTATGCATATAATGTATTTTAATTATGTATTAAATCCATATTCATTGAATTATTCTATATTACTTAATAAAATGGGTACTATATTTGGTTTGATTATTGAATATTATTGACTGAATAAATAGGTTGAGAATTAGATATAAAATTATTAGCAAAGTTTAAACAATTAAATTAATTTTAATGTTATTATTACTATGATTAATTAAGAATATCAATCTAAAAATTTGGAACTTCTTATTTAGATTAAAATGGATTTTGAACGAAATGAGAGGATTATTCAGAAGTAATTACTTCATTATTTGAAGGAAAGAAAGGTAATAATGGTTCCTCTTGATTTTGATTATAATAATTTGAATATGCATCATGATTATCTTAAAATTAACCTATTATATTATTTCCCTTCTATGTATTTGATTATCCACAATTTTTATCTATTTAATTACATTCAGAATTTTAATGAGCTCTCATAATTTCATCTTCATTAGAATTTTATTCACATTTCTATATACAGTTATTATTTTAGATTAGATCATCCTCTGTTTAATTCTATTAATATTAATCTTTAGCATTTGTAAAAGTAAAATTACTTGTCTCTTTGTCTATTAAGTCAGAACTAATTAAATCGCTAACATGATTATTAACATCATGAATATTATATTTCTAATCATCATTAGTTTAATTTTGATTTTGGCTCGTGAATGAAAAATCCTGATTTTATTTGTTTTTGTGTAAATCATCTTTATTTTTAACAGAAACAATAGAATCAAATGTCTAGGCATTATCTATATAATCCTGTTCTTAAAATCTTTCATACTCCACTTGTTCTAATACGGTCTAAATTCTCTCATATTAATTAGGTTTATTCTATTCTTAATCTTCTTAGATATCAACTTTTTGAGGACTCCTTATAATAACCTCTTAATGTTCACTTAATTTCCTTTTCTTATATGGATATAAGGTCATTATTAGAGAGTTAGATTGATCATCTATTAATTTTACTAAACAACTCTATCTCCTTCTAGCATTGTATTTTTTAACAAGTTAATAGATATTCCATCCAAATAATCCTAAAAAAGTGGCAGCCAAAGGAATTTCCATAATTAAGAAAAATAATAATATTCCCTTTAAATTTTATCATCATAAATCCCATCATTTGTATTTCCAAAAATTAAAGTGAGATATATTAATAAATTCAATATTTTAATTTTCAAATGATAAATTATCTAAATTATGATAATAGAATAAGTACTTATAAAAACCATTTATAAACATTAAAATTAAAATATTTAAGGAGAAGTTTTATAATATTAATAAAATTTCTTTTACTTCATTAATTAAAAAGTTTAAAATCATAATCAACTAATTGATTCCTTTTAAAAAATAAAAAGAATATATTCATAGTTAAATCAAAATACTAATTAATTTTCAAGTTAATCAAAATGATGATCTAATTTATCATTTTATTTTGATAAATAATACAGAACAGTTGATTATATGTTTTTTAATTATTCCATTTATTAAGTTTTCAATTTTTATGATACCTTATTATTATGGGATAGGCTTTTTTATTAATTATCTAATCCTTTTTATTTCATATAAATCTTATTTGGACGTGGAGTGTTTGGATCTTTAAAAGTAAACTTATCCAAACTTAATTTAGAATCATTTTCTTCTCTTGGTATAATTTTCAATTTTATTTTTGGTATTTTATTAATGATTTCTTTTTCTAAAGTTGGTGTTCTATTGTAAGTATGCATATGAAAATTAAAGTTATTTTTATTATTCAATTATTACAAAACATCCTTCAATTATGATTTCTTCGGTTTCGTAAATGGTTATAAAATTTTACAATCTGGTAAATGAAAGTTATTCATAACTTTTAAAGATACAGGTTTTAGTAAATCTAATGATTTAATTTTAGGTAAACTATAATTATTACTTAAATTGTCAAAGTTTAAATGTGCTTATAACATATTTTAATTATCAAATTTCATACTTTATAAACTGCTATTTTTATTATTATTCATTAAATTAAAGAGTTTATAAAAATAAAGGATAATCAATCATGTATACTACATTCTTAATAATAATCCCATATAACATATCTATTGAAGAACAAAAAAATATAGTTTATTTTATTAATTCTTCTAAACTTTATTATATTGATGAAAAGTAATGAGATATGTGTAAATATGTAAATACTATGGAAAATATCAATTGATTTTATGGAATAAGAGATTACAAAATTTATTAAGGTTTAATTAATGAGTGATGAGAAGTTAATTCTTAATTCCATATAATTATAATTAATATTAGAATTAATATTTTTGCCTTTGCAATTTTTTTTTTTATAAAAACAGAATTTTTAAATAGAATGTGCCATTTACTTAAATTCTTCATATTAGCACAACTGAAATGAATAAGGTTGTGTATTATACAGAATATTTAATATTAATAAATAATATGGGGGTATGTGAGAAGATTTAATTGGATTAATTTGCTCTAGAAAAAGGTGAAAGAAATATCATCGTAATCAATAATATCTTTTATTTATCTGTAAACACATGTCTGAAGAACACCCAGCAGTTGTTATTGATAATGGATCCGGATAATGCAAGGCCGGTATTGCAGGAGATGATGCTCCAAGATGCTGTTTCCCTGCAGTTGTAGGAAGACCCAAACATCAAGGAATTATGGTTGGTATGGACAGCAAAGAAGCCTATGTTGGTGATGAAGCTTAAGCCAAGAGAGGTGTTTTAGCACTCAAGTATCCAATTGATAATGGTATTGTCAATAATTGGGATGGTATAGAATATGTATATAAATTATGTAGATATGGAAAGAATTTGGCATCATGCATTCTTCAATGAATTGAGAGTAACACCAGAAGACCACCCAGCTCTTTTGACTGAAGCTCCAATGAATCCAAAGGCCAACAGAGAAAAGATGACATAAATCTTATTCGAAACATTCAACGTGCCATCATTCTACGTTGCTATTCAAGCCGTGCTTTCACTCTATGCTTCAGGAAGAACAACTGGTATTGTCGTAGATTCTGGAGATGGTGTTTCACACACAGTCCCAATCTATGAAGGTTATGCCCTTCCACATGCTGTTCTCAGAATTGATTTGGCAGGAAGAGCCTGTACTTAATACTTGGTTAACATCTTGAATGAATTGGGTGTTTCATTCACATCATCAGCTGAAATGGAAATTGTCAGAGACATGAAAGAGAAATTATGCTATGTTGCTCTTGACTATGAAGAGGAAATGAAGAAATACAAAGAGAGTGCTGCCAACAATAGACCCTATGAATTACCAGATGGAAACGTTGTTGTCATATAAAATCAAAGATTCAGATGTCCTGAATTACTCTTCAAACCAAACTTCATTGGTCTTGAAGTATCAGGTCTCCATGAATTAACATTCAAATCAATTATGAAGTGCGATATTGATGTTAGAAAGGATCTGTAAGAATTTTAAATTTATATCTTAGTTATGGAAATGTTGTCATGTCAGGAGGTACAACCATGTTCCCAGGAATCCCAGAAAGATTGAGCAAAGAATTAACATCACTTGCCCCATCATCAATGAAAATTAAAGTTGTTGCCCCACCTGAGAGAAAATTCTCAGTCTGGATTGGTGGATCAATCTTATCATCATTGTCAACATTCCAAGCCATGTGGATCACAAGAAGCGAATACGACGAAAGCGGTCCAACCATTGTTCACAGAAAGTGTTTCTGAGAGATAAATCATATTAATATATCAATATCAATATAGATAATAGATTTATTGGTCTAGATAACAATGTTATTATATGCAATTATATGTATATAAATAGATTCGAATAAGACCTATATGCTCTTCGATCTATTTATTATATAAATCTCATAATAGTTGATAATAAATTGAGTTTTTAATGATATTTCATTATCTTCATTGGGTATTAAACAAAGAAGGTTTGTTTTTTATTACTTGCTCTAATTCTCAAATAATAAAATATCAATTAACCCTCTATTGATGTAGTATTCAGTAGGAATTTCAAATTATTATAAATATTTTAGAGAAACCATAATAATTGTATTAAACTATAAAGGAAATAATAGGCTGTATTTGATTAAATGCTTATAAAATTGATGTAATTAATTAAATATTCATTTAGATGTTAGTTTTATTAAATATGAATGTGTTTATATTGAGTTCCTTTTACTAAAATTTTCATCAGATTCTAACCTATTTGTATCAGAAACTTGCACCAATAGAGGGTTTAAGGGAAACTAAATGTTTCTTTTGGCAACTAAAGATTTCCAATCAAATTTTTGGTGCTATTTGATTATTAATCACTTGATTGGAATGACAAAATTAAGGTAATTACTATTCGTTTGCAGTAATTATTTTATAAATAAAATATTATGGTTATTTTATAAGCATATATTATAATAACCATAATTTTTTTGCGTATGTTATGTCATGGAATAGCATATAATGAAATTGCAATTCCTTCAAAATTAGACATCAAAAATAATTGAAATAGAATATATTTTAATAACTTAATATCTGATTATATATATTATTCAATATCTTAATGATAAAAATGCTGCAGCACCAGCTCTTATCCATTGCTCTTCAGAATCTTTGGATGGAAGTTCAAGAAAAGTGACAAAGTTAGTCGAATGTCCGGTGGTACTCAATGTTCCTGCTCTGAAAAATTAAGTATTTAAAATACCTTGAAACAACTTTATATAATGGACATTAATAAATAACTAGATCTTTTGGATACTCCTTTTCAATACAAGGTAATAACCAAACTAAAGGTAATTCTGAATATAATTCCTTTGGTCTAGGATGAGTAATATAATGTTTCTTATAATCCCATCTTATACCCTCTAAAGAAACACCGAAAACATAACATCCATCTTCTGGTTTTTCTTCTATATCTTATGGTGAAAGAGTATCAAGTATCTTAAATTCATAATTCAATTTATCTATAGCAATTACATGTCTTCTTGCATAGTTCTATAATGATCCTGTGAGAAATGCTTAAGGGAAAAAGAAACCTTAAATATTAATGAAAATAATTTACCACTAATCCAGAAGACTTTCGGAGTTCCATTGTCAATCCAAGATTAAAGGAAATTAATTCTTGCTGAGAGATCATTTGTCCAACTAGAAAGAGGTTTTAAAGAGAGAAATCCTTTATCAGCCCACATAAGAGGAACCTAATTATCGAAAAGTGAATTTGCAAGACTTTCAAGTTCATCAGACATAACAATTTGACCTTTTAAGGCCTTTTTAACATTAATCAAAGATTCTATCATTGATGCCAATAATCTATTATATCTAATAACTTCTTAGACTAACACAGTGTTCATGGATTCTTCATAAGAAGTAGGATATTTCTTAAAAATATCATCAAATGGTAAAACTTCAGGTGTACGACTTTAAACAAAAGTGGCAATTTCCTCAATAGTTTCTTCCCTTGATTTTCCAGTACCTGATGATTGTCTTGGTTAAATGGAGAGAACAGTTTCTAATAATATTCTTGTTGTATTTTAAGAATTAGTTATTTCAGCATTTTCATGCATTCCGAATGCTTCTGGGTCAGGATTTAATGGAAGTTATTCTATATAATTGAGATATCCTTCTTAATTGGTAGAGGCTAAAGAAACATAGATTCCTGATTCTGAAAACTTATATCCATCTCTTAAAGCCTCGTGACAAATGTATTTCTTGATGATTGTCTTTATCAATCTTACATCTTTATCATCAGTAACTCTACCACCATAATTAATTTCAGCTCCTAAATATTGAATTACTTTATATGGCACTTTGTCATATTCATCTAATAACATTTTTAACTGTCTTTTACAAACTGTCAAATCTTCATTTGTAAATTCATATGGAATATTCCAACCAATTGCACCAAACTTTCTTCTATCTTAAATAATTGCATGGAAAAGACAAAAACCAAAGAGTAATTTTTTAAAAACATCTTATTTTGTACACTCATTCAATTCCTTATCATCTAAGTTTTTATATGTTCTCATTAAATTAGCTCTAATTCCTTATGGCGGTTCAATTGTCATTTTAACAGAATTTTGCAATACAGGAATTGGGAATGAATTTGAAGGCATTGATGTTAACCATAATCTAAAATCTTTATGTATATTTTCATTCAATTCCTCACAAATACGTTCTAAATCATTCATCCAAGATATTGCTAAATGACAATTTTATAAGAGCACCCAACCTCCTCTTTAGATTGAATCTTTTACCATTCTCTCTGCTTTAGGTCCTTAACCTTATCCTAAAGATATTGAATCAAATCTTTTCGCCATATTTTGTTCTTCTGCAAATTTAAGAAAATCTGCAACTGGATCACTACCTGCTGATAATACAAAAATTAAAGGTGACATTGGTGATGAATCCTTGTAACACTTTTCCAAATCAAAAGTAGGTGGAATTGTAAATTTAGGACTTAATTACTAATCTATATAATCTTAAATTGCTGGCACTAATTTATCAGGTCTAAGAGCTTTTAAGAAGATTAATTTCTCAAATTAAGTCAACTGTCCTTACCATGGTTCAGGCAATTATTCTTTTTATGGTTATGAAGAATCCCAAATTCCTTTAAACTAATCAGTATTATCAATGAAAAACTGATCAAATCCCTTGAATGCCTCAATAGTTGACATTCCTTTAATCAATCTGTATATGTCAGGCCATGAATTATCAGAAATCCAAGCAGTTGGATTATGAGCAATCTTAATATCTCCTTAAGGACCTGCCAGAAGGTATCTCCATTATTTATCATCCATCATTTATGCTCCTTGTAATATTTTAACACAAAGCATAAATGAAAATAATAATTTGTGTCTTTCAAATAATGATCTACAGATATTCTCATAAAGTGAATAAGTGAAGTAATCATTTAAATTCTTCAATCTTT